>JAFFZH010013098.1:0-10690 GCA_018420115.1 Euura saliciscinereae
AAAAAAAAAAAAAAACTGACTCAGAGAATCAATGCCTGCGAAGTCAGGTCTTAAACACACAAGATTCTTTTCATTTTCATGTATTTCTTTTTTATCCTCCAAGATGCGTCACAAAACCACAAATATATTTTCCCAGTTCTATTATATTTGTGCTCTTAGCGTATTTCCCATCTTATTTTTCTCTTTTCACGTTCTTTCACTCTTTTTTTTTTTTTCATCACCGGCTATTTTTCGTTCAAGTATCCCTCCCACTTGAATATATATGTCCATGAATCGTTTCTCAAGATCGTGGAATTTGATTTGACGGTCAATCCCTATTCCACAGGTTCAGTCAAGGTCCCCAAAGTTCGTTCGAATCCTGATCCTCGTTCTTATTCTTATTCTCATTCTCATTCTCATTCTCGTCCTGACCCTCCTATTCCACGACATTCGTTGGTCCCATTGTCCTTCAGGAGCTTTTGCGAGTATGACGTAGCGAGTCTGTCTCGTCCCATGTCCCCAAGTTGAAATAATAAAATGAAAGAAGAAAAAAACAGAAAAAAATCGACTCCGGGTCGTTTTGGGTGCGGCAGCTATGTACTGCGTAGAAATTCTTATCTTTCACGCCCACACTATGCGCACAATTTTCTCACAGCTGGCTCTCGCCTCTCGTCTCGCTCTCAGAGCAGATATTCGAATTGGCCAAAAGTATAGCAAGAAATAAAAAAAAAAACATTAATCAGAACGATAGAATATCGAACCCTTTATTTTTTTCTGATGGAGAATATATGTGAGCTTTATTTTCCTCTCCTTTTTCTCCTATGGGAACTGGAATATATAGATTTTATTACAGCAGATGTGAATTATACGTCTCTGATAAATTAACCGATAAAAATTCCCGATTCTTGGTTCCCGGTATTAGATTCGACGGATAAAGGAAAAAATATCAGCGACTTCTTTCTGTGAGTAATTGCCTAGATTTCAGATATCCGGTCAACTGAGATACGCCGTTTCATCCGGTTGTAAGATATCACAAGAAAACGGATGGACGTACGACACTGCTGGCTAGATGACATTTTTTTTATCACCGCGTTACTTTTATGAAAGATTTTATTTCAATCGATACCGATATAAGACCAATGAGAATTCTGCCTGAAAGTAGGAGAGGAACGAAACTTAGACCGTAGACAATATGATAGGATGGATTTTAGAAAATTTTACGATCCGCCATCAACTTCTTGATAGTCCAGACCGTTTTTTGGAGAAAATTTTACGATCTTCGAAATTAGTTGGACTCATTTTTTAGCTAGGAGCAATCAGAAAGAGGGAAAGAACCATACATTCAGTTTGACAAGAGGGTTAAAGATCACACTTGAAGAGTGGGCGTTTGGTCGAATCGCAGATAAAATATGAGAGCGGAAAATGCCCGGCAAAACAGTAGTTTCTACTTTGGAAAGCAGAATAATGAATAATTCACCCTGAAAACTGTGAAATTTAATCTCACATTCACACCAAACGTACATTTTACAACGATATCATTCGCACACAGAAGAATGTACCTTGATTACAAGTTTTTTACAATGTTTCTCCTCACTAAATACGACTTGGTGCCAACAGGAAATGTGATATGATATTCAACTGATAAGAAATTATATTGAGAAAAAATTGACCACAAAGCTACGGTAGAATTCACTAAGGACTTCGCTTTCAGGTCGTCATCTCATTTCTCTTGATATCTCACTCCCAGCTACTCCTAGAGGAAAAATGATGGATACCAAATTTGTAGCTTTTAAAATTCCGTACAAAAAAGGTGGAAACAGTCTTCCGCGTAGAATTGATCGTTCGAAAGATACACGGGTCTAAAGGTCGGAGACTCATCGATGAGTTCATATGAAATTTGAATTATTCCAAAGCTTTTCGCAATCCGGACCCATGTTCAGTTCCATATTTGATTATTTGGGGAGTTTCGATTCCGCGAATCGGAACGGAACTCCGAATCTCCTTTGAGACGATGATTGTTTTTTTTTAGGTCGATCGTTTCACACTATTCGTGGGATAGAATCGACCCTTTCCAGAGGTTTACTCACCCACATACACACGTATAGGTGAGTAAAACAGGTCCTTTGAACCCTCCACCTCCCACGGAGTCAGCGATTCGGATAAGCCAACGATAAGTTAACCCGTGTGGATTCCCAAGCGATTTCGATCGGCACTGCAGCTCTTACCGAACCGGGGTCATCCGAGATTCTAACCCCCTTTTATTCTCTTATAACGGTGCCGAAGGCGTTGAATTTATTTAAACTTACACATGGCATAAGTAATCGAACCACGGTATTCCTACTACGAAAATATCGAGCTTATGTTTTATTCAAAATCAATGTTTTGCTCTTTCGATCACAACATGTATCGCCTAGATTTATGGAGCATGAATCGAGGAATACGAAAATTCCCAGGATTCCTACCCTCACAATCATAAATAAACCTACACAAATTTGCCCTTTACCTATAAAAAATTGCTGTCCATGTACCATTTATCGCATATACTCGACCTCCGTTTATCCTAGTGATACTATACGCTATTATGAGATCCTTATCGTCATTACGTTCTCCGTAGATCGAGATCGTCAACCGACACAATATCACCCTTATCCTTATAGTCCTCGACGTATTCCGTGCCTCGAATTTGAAGCAGCTTAACCATCGACTCCGTAGCAACTATTGCCTACTAATAACAGTGCTTGTAGTCCCTTATCACATACAATACAAATACCACATGCGACAAAACATCCTATCCAATTATCTCACTAATTTTCCGCAGGTGAAACAAGAATTGATTGGATTTTCCAAAATTATGTTGTCATCGATACCAACATGATGAATTTGCAGGCGCTTTGTTATCGCCTTGTACTCAAATTAGGGCTGGAAATAGTATATTTTAGTTCGATTCACTATGAAGAATAGTTGGTGCCATATTTTTTCTGCAGAGTGCACCTCTTGAAGCAATAGATATTTATGTGGCATGTGCAGAAAGTAACTGTTTATTTCGGCTCGCCAGGTAAAACCAACGGCTCGTACGAAAAACATAACCTTGCCGAACAGTTACTTTTACGGAAAAGGCATTAATAGTCACTTTGACGCCAGTTGAGTTCCGCACGAACCGCGAATAGGAGCTGTTGTAAAAGGTAGTAGAGAGGGGGTAACCTGCGGTATAAAGACTTTATTCCGCAACTTTGACATGCGCACTTCGAACTGCGCATCAAAGTTGCGGAATAAAGACTTTATACCGCAACTTTGAACTCAGCGGTATAAAGTGCCACTTGCCGGAACGAAAACAGGCGTCAAAAAGTGACTTTTTTTTAATGCCTGTGCCGTAGAAAAGAATTTTTCGAACAAGCCCAGAATGAGATTTCGAAAATCGTACCTCAATTCCGACATCCGGCTAAGGTTTATTCTATCACCTTAGATTTTGGGTACCTCTAAGAGGAATTTTTTAGAGGCTGTACAGATCTTCGGTTACGCGAGACGTAGCACCTCCCTCCCTCCTTCCATTACCAGTTCCCTTTCCTTCCCTTCGCGTCTCCTCGAAGCGATCGTTACTACTACATCTACTAGTAACGAGCCTCACGTGGAGACTCTGGTCCGTCAGGCCCGATCCCGGCGTCAGCGCTTCTTCGACCTCCTCTTCTTCGGGCAACACCAGCCGACCAAAACCTCGCGAATTCGAGTTGTTCGAAGCTGCTCTCTCGATCTTGAGTCGCGGTGGGGTTGTTGACCTCGAGGAAGGGGTCGTTGCACTCGGGGCCCGCTTTCATCCCCCCACTCCCCCCTACCGAAGCCGTACAAAATTTTTTGCGATACACTCGGACGTACGGCGTCCAGCCCGCGGGTCCACTCGCGTCGAAGTCGCCGGGTGCCGTGATATAACCTTATACTATGCACGATTGTTTTTTTTTTCTTCTTCTCAAAGGCATATGCGGAGTCGCAGACTTCCTCAACCTCGTCAACCCCCGAGATGAGCGGGAGAATTTAGAGGCTGCTGATAAAAAGGCTGCTTTTTGTGGACAGGATAATCGGAGCCACTTTTTCGGTATACCTTTGGCTATTCTTCGGGAGCTTTTTCCGCAATGTAGTCAGGATCGATGCGATGCTTGAAAAAACTAGTGCCGAGGATGTGGTCCAGGAGTAACTTTGGGTTGTGTGCGTATATCGCGGGATTCGCGGGAGAGGCGAACCCGCATGCAGGGACACGCGAGATTTGTATGGATACATAAGTGCATTCCCACATTCCGCACGATATACCCTAATTTTGCATGGAAATTGTTCCTCTTCAACACGAGTTTCGGACTGATGTTCATTTTTTTTTGTTTCTTTTTTTTCTGGCATAAGTATACCGTGGCCCTAAAAACCAAAATTGGTGGTCTTATATTTGCACAAGATTTATGTTTCTCGAACGTCGATTATCTCATATCGTGTTCCACAATTTGGCCCAAGAAAAATCCTGAATCTTTGAAAGTATAAAATAAATTTTTGGTCTCCACTCATCGAGGTGGCTGCTCAATTTACGAATTTACTGATTGCACACGACGCCATTTCAAAGATTATTGACAATTGGACGTTAGACTATTGCGACAAAATTTATTGCTATCCATTATCCAGTAAAGTTTCACCTACTTTTCATGATATTTTCACAAACAAAGTGATAATAGTAACAATTATATCACAGATAATATCAGAATTGATCGAACATGTCGCTTTTACAGAGTGATAATGAAAGGTGCCAGCCTTTGAACTTCCTGTTTTTTATTTCGTTGCCGACTATTTTGAATTTGGCGAATCTGACCTCAAAATCCAAATGTTTTTTAGGATTTTTTTTGCAGCACATTGAATACGCCAAATGAAAATTCTGCAAAAATGACATCAGATTTAGGACCAGCGAGCCGAAAAACCATGTGGTACCGAATTTCCTTCAAATCCTTCGATCGTTTCTCAAGATATCGTCATTAATATTGTATATGCTTAGAATTTTGAATACCTAATTCGGAAAATACTGAACTGATCAGAGCCAAAATTATCTCTTTGGTAACCTTAATTTGATTGAGATAATACAATTTTTTCTTCAATCTTCAATTTCTTCTGTATATTGAATTGAATATGATTCATCGACTTGATAATAATAATAATAATAATAATCTATTTAGGTCCATAAAACAATGTAAATATAAAATAATGAGGTACCTACATGATAATTAGCAGAGGTAAGAAATAAACAATAGAAAGTAACTGTTTATTCGGCAAGGTTAGCAAGGCTTGTAAAGCAACGGCGAGTACTAAAAACATAACCTTGCTGAACAGCTACTTTCTGCGCGCTCCCCATACAATATTTTTTACGGAAAAGGCATTAATAGTCACTTTGACGCCAGTTGGGTTCCGCACGAACTGCGTATAGGAGCTGCTGTAAAAGGTAGTAGAGAGGGGGTAACCTGCGGTATAAAGACTTTATTCCGCAACTTTGACATGCGCACTTCGAACTGCGCATCAAAGTTGCGGAATAAAGACTTTATACCGCAACTTTGAACTTAGCGGTATAAAGTGCCACTTGCCGGAACGAAGACAGGCGTCAAAAAGTGACTTTATAATGCCTGTGCCGTAAAAAAATATAAATGAGAATAGATATAAAACTAGTAAAAGAAATTACATCATTGTAAGCTTCTAAGATATGTAATAAAAAGAAAAAACATTTTTTATCTGCCAGTGACAAATAGTGTATCGAGTCCTTCCACGTGCGGATGAAAGTCGATGAGACTACACTGTAGAAACAATACAGTTCTCTCTCGGCCACGGTAGTAGCAAAGTGAAAAAAAATCTCCGAGTTGAGCTTTACTGTGGGGAAACAATGGCTTCCAACGGTAAACTTGGCTCAGCTTTTAGGCGCCTGCATTCGCATACATTATACATTTATACATCTCACAATGGGAGGACGGCCAAAAGAGGAAAAGGGAAAGCGAAAATGGAATTTCTTTTCCTCTCAATTTGCTTCGCCACATTGAGGTTATATTTAATTTATCGATCCATCAAACGACGAAATTAATCGATTCCACGAACGGCAAGAGATTGTTTTATCATAGTCCACATGAAGTTTCTACCATTTATGACTAAAACTCGGCGTGTTTATCTCGATCTTGACTTTTTAACGCTTGATAAACCCGAAACAGTCACGTTTCTATTCCCTCTCTGGTGGCTCAGCTAGTCTAAGAAATTTTTATCACTTTGATCTTTGATTTCTTTTCATCAGGAGTTTCTCCAACGACTTCATGATCTTCATCTGCCAATATTTCATTCTGCTCATACGCGATTTTTGGACGCGTTAATTAATTAATCATGGGGTTTATTCGTACGTACGTCACCAGGTTTGGATTATTCGAACCTTCGCACGTTCCCTGGTGCAGCGTTAAGATTGAACGGAGAAATCGTAACTGGTTTCGAAAGTGCAGCTGATCATCTGCTGTAATTATATCGAATCGTACGAAACGACGCATCGCGTTATCTTCTACCTATCAAAAGCGTACCAATTTTCAATCCAATCAAAATCATTTGTCCAGCTAATAAAAATCAAGGGACTCTCTTCACAAAAAAAGAAAACAATCAAAACAAAAAAATATTTTTATTGACCAAAAGAACAATCTTTGTCCAAAAATCAACACGGTCAAATTACGATTTCAGAATGAGATAAGCTGTTATTAATCAGGCCAAATTTTCCCGCAGCTACAGAAGATTATGGAAATTTCGGTTGTTGCACGTTTCGCAATATCCACTACACGTGACCTGTCATTGTTATATATTATACCCAGCTCATATTTTCCGTCTCCCTAATATCGGATAATCAATAACGTTGAGACATGGTTTAAACTTGGCGAAAATCCTCGGGGAAAATGCACTCGAAGAAATAAAGTTCCTGCATATCTTGCAGAATTGCATCTAACTTTATACGATCATGATATATAACTATAATAATCATAATAATAATCAAATTTCATCTGGGTTATATCAAAGATTTCCCAGATGATTATATAAAATTATTTAAAATAATATCAGAGTCATGATTTCACAGAATTTTCTCCAATTACATGTAACCAAAACCTCGGGATATTTTTCACGGAATTACATACGGAATGGGGAAAAATTTTCGTCCACGAAATACCGCGGAAATTTTTGATAAAACATTTTCTATCAAATTTAGGGGGCATTGTTTCATCACGGTTTCAATTTATTCCATCTGGATCAAGGCGAGTGGCGTGGCGTTGACGTTAGGGTCTCAAAGCCAGTGTGAAAGGTAAGTGTAGGAGTGTGTTGGATCGTTTGAAGGTAGGGCGTAGGAGAGAGAACTGGTATATCAAGCCCGGAGGACTAAACAAAAATAATATAAAAAAGCGAGATAAAGGTTCGAAAAAAAATTGAGCAAAAAGTACAAGGGAAACGGTAAACGTTACGTATACATACGTAGTACGTAACGAACTCGCGGAAATATGAAAGAAATTTATCATCAATTCTGCCAACAGGGCGGCGTGGCGCGTTCTTCGCTCCGTGTCTTCCTAATTTGCTAGCCTAACCCCCTTTTATTTTTTTACTTTATTTTTTATATTATCCTTACCGCCTCTCGTTTCTCGAGTCTCCCGCTGCTGCCGCGGGAGAGACGATGGATTTTTCATTTTGGCAACAGCCAGAGGATCATCTTCGTCCTCGCCCCCCTTTTCGTTTTGTACCTGAATCTTAACATTTTCGTTGGTAAAAATATGACAACCAAAAAAACGAGGACCAAAGAAAATAAGATGAGTCGTAATTTCACGTGGATGATGATTCTCTTTCTGGCTGCTCGCGGAGATTAACCAGCTGGCTTTTGACCAAGCATCTTCTTCGTGACCCGGGTATTTCTTTATAACGATTCAGGCTATTAAACTTGCGGTGTACTGCACTTTGTGTCCGTCCAACAAAACCGGAGAGTTTTACGCCGAATCAATCAAAGGACTTGGGTTAATTTTTTTTTATTCATCTTCCTTCCCGTACTGAAATCTAGAGGGGGATAAATGCCTCGGAAAATTAATTGCCTCGTGACTGACGAGTCAATCACTCCAAAAAGTAGCGTTTTGAGACTTTGAAAAACAAAGACCCCGAAGAACTGCGGAAGATTTTATAAAACTTCGTGAGATTTTATGAAGACTTCAGTAAAACTTTGTGAGTCTTCAAAGACTTCATCGACTTTAGAAGATTTGAAAAATCACTGACTTCACAGTTCATAAAACCCGCGAAATTTGAATTTCAATCAATTGTGGGGGTCAGTAAAAAAAGGGGGTAAAATTGTTTTGCTTATACATTTATTTCACCAGTTGGTAATTTTGTCAAGGAACTTTTTTTTTATATCCTCTTGACGCTGACCACTTCGATTATGTTTTTCTTTTCTGTTTCCCGAACAGATTGAAAAATTTCAAATTTCCGAGTGATAAGAAGAAAGTGAAATTAACACTCGATAAACCAGAAGAGTAATTAATTAAAAAATTAAACTGTACGGTCCCGATGTTACTAAAAATAAGTATTTTGTATCTCATTAAAAGTTTTATTACACCAATTGCATAGAAGTCTGAACGACCAATAAACGATTGACGCGATTTATGTTACCTACTGCAGGCTTGCAAAAACTGACCAGTTACGTCTGAAGTAGGCAATTTCAATTTCGCATATAGATGTGACAACTGTCATTTATCATCGAAGGTGATTTCATCGGCTGGAATAACCTCCGAAAAAAAAAACTTGTCACGCTGATCAAAAATAAATATTCAATAGTAGAAAGAAGGAAAAAAACGGCATTCGATGTTTTCTAAAAAAAAAGCATCAATCGGCTAATCTTCCCCCAGCTTCAATTATTCAATGGAAATTGCTCAGAGATTTTACAACGCTGCAGTTAAAAAAAGTTATGGTCACGCCTCGTGTATTGAAATGGTCCGCTGCCTTGGTAATTATAGGGACCAGGGCCAATTTCATAAACACTCGTTGAAACAATCTGATTCCAGATGCTTGCCGGGATTTCGTACACCTCGTATTGTTTTTCATTTGATAGAAACAATCCAAGTCCACCTCAGGTTTTTTTCCAAAAAAATCAGCACTTCTATAGGAAATTTTTTTCAAGACTGATCATTGACAGATTCATGTGAGGAATTTCGTGGGCTTTTGAAAACAAGAATTATCCTTCTTTGAACGAATTTGTGGAGTCCTGATTTATGACAAATTTCCACCAGGTGTTCTTAAAGACGATAAATCAAGTTTCGAGGCCTGCTTCCTCGGCCATGGAATATTTATCAACGTGAGTCGCTGTAAGATCCCGGAGTAGCCACACCGGAATAGGAGACACGTCCGTATATCGGACTGGAGGAATTCGTTTGACCTGGTATGACATACCAGAGGAAATAAATCCATCTGTTGAAATTCGAAGCGGTCTAACCTGCAAGCACAATGCGAAATCTGGCAAAAATCCTACACGGTAGGTTGTTCGAGGAGAGTTAAAGAAAAAGAAACAGAGAGAAAGAAGAGAATTAGCCTCGATGTTATAACGGAACTTTGACAAGGAGATATAGGTACTTATACTTACCGACAACCTCAAAGCGCCGAAACACTGACCACTAAACTCTATGCGTACCTACGCATATTTTAGAAAGGTTGCCGAAAAATATATTTTCGAAACGCTCGAACGCTCCGTGAATCTCTGAGTGATTTTTGAGTTCAGTAATTTTGTCTGAAATCGGAACGAGAGTCGAATAAATTGGAACTTACGCAGTCCAGTAAAATTAGATCAAAGTCAATCACGCAGCAGAAAGACCTAACTGTGAAAATGACGGTCAAGCCGCCATCTTATGTCTCGGACATTTTTCTGTTTTCCATTGCTGAGCATTTTGAAAACCATTTCTTCCTCGATCCGTTGTTGTTGCTTATCGTTATACTAAAATCAAGATTGGATCAGAACAAGTCTTCGAAAATGATGGGGAAATAATTCAAAGAAATGTCAGGGGCGTTGTGTGTTTGGTTATGGCCATTTGGATAGGCTCGAATCGTATTTAGATCAGGCAACGGTAATTCGGATAAGTATCTGGTCGCGTGTAATTAATCGTCAAACACAAGTATACGTGAATCTGTATCTAGTGTGTAGTCTAGTCGCGGATTTTTGGACCACATACGTCGTATGCTTCACGTGCGATTTCGTTTCAGAGTCGAGAATAGACGACTATCAGACCCACATCATAGTGCTCTGGCGATTTGACACGAAATTGTGCTGCGCTATCACGGCTGTTACTAATCAATTACGAATGAAGACAGCCAGAAGTGACAACAGCCATTCGTGGCACTCATTCATTATCAACTCGAATCTTGAAGCACTCGAATGAACCTTCATATTCGTGAAATAACAGCGATTTTTCTTATTCTCCCATATAATCTGTAAAATAATTGATTTCCATTATCAGGAATGACGATGTAAGAAATGACTCAATCATTCCAATGAATTCAGACTTTCGAGACTTCTGGAGTAACAGGACTTCAACTGACATATCACAACTGTAACTGACTTCAAGTGATTTTAAGTGACATCAACT
This sequence comes from Euura saliciscinereae, assembly GCA_018420115.1. Classification (NCBI taxonomy): domain Eukaryota; kingdom Metazoa; phylum Arthropoda; class Insecta; order Hymenoptera; family Tenthredinidae; genus Euura; species Euura saliciscinereae. Next base: position 10,614 of record JAFFZH010013098.1, read on the forward strand.
GAATTGAAGTGATTTGGTATCAACTTGTGAGTTGAAGAGGTTTGAGTTCAACTGAATTGAAGAAAATTTACTCCAAC
>JAFFZH010013098.1:10700-49764 GCA_018420115.1 Euura saliciscinereae
GGAGAGATTTAATTCCAGTTGACTCGAATAAAATTGACTCCAACTGACTTGAAGAGCTTGATTTCAGCTGACTCGAAGAAACTTGACTAATATAAAGGCTAATTTTCTTCCTAAAACTAAATTTGTTTCAAGTATTTCTTATTATTAGCACATTAATTCAACCACGTCGTCGAACGCCGTTCCGCATACTATACGATGACCTTGACTCTGTTCAAGTATCAACGATGATTTTGCATAATAATTGAGTAGAGAGGAATAACCGATTTACAGTAGTTCACTAGGTTTGCGATTCGAATCTCCACGGTTCACGGCTCTTTTCACATTAATGCTACTGCAATGACGGTATACAGTGATTCACGTATTTTATGTCATTCTACTCAATTGTTTTACTTGTGATTAAATTCTCACAGAATTCGTAAATCAATACAGAAACAACAACACCGCGATATCGCAAGAAGTTTCGATCCGTCAGAAAAAAAATGCATCACAAAGAAACAAAATAACGAATTGTACGAATCAATAAGCAGTCACGTAATGCGACACCTGTATCGAAATGATCAGATCTAAAATACCGACAACGGTGATTTGAGTGTCGTACAATCACGCCGGGAGTTGTGTAATATTTACCGCTGCGAAGTAGAAAAAAAAGAAATTATCAATGAGGCGAATTATAATAAGCAGTATATCCCAAATTCTCGTTGTCTTAATCGCATTGAAAAATAGCTGGAAGCCATCAGCTGGCCTGAGGCTATCAGGGATTCACTTGTGAAATACGATACCACATTATATCCAATCGAAAAACTCATCTTATCTTGTCTGACGTCCCCGAGGCTGGAGGCGTCTCTTTTAATCCAACGATGAAAAAAATGTCGCATCGAATCACTGAAAGCAATCCGGAGTAAGAGGTTTTGTTCATTAGAACTGTTATTGAACCGTCAGCATCGCTGGTATCGCCAATAACCGACTACTTCAAGGTCTCCTTGAAGGCTAGAAGTCTATTCACCGTCCGCGGCACACGAATCTATAAATAGATTTCTCTGCATTAAAGTGCTGATTAAAATCCTCGATTACCGCTCGTCTCGCGACTTGGTTTACAGCCGGTATCTCACTCGCTCCATAGCCCAAAAACCGCAGAGTACTCAACGCTCGTATCGTTGGTCTAGGCACACGGACCGGTAAATAGTGTGACCCGAAATTAATTCAACGAGTGGGACAACCTCGATGCAACACGATTTTGTCCCTATAAAGATTTTCACCTCACGACACGAAGAGAATGACAATTTCAATAATTCAATCAGTCTTCGGCACAAGATGACAGAAAACTGTGACGTCACTTGCCACGTTTTTCTATCACTGTCCAAGTACTCGAACATCAATTTACAATTGCGATTATCCGGGTCTCGTACGAGCCTCGATAGAACGAGTTATTTAATGTTCATCGAACAGGAAGAGGACTCGATCATTATACGTAGTCATTGGGAGCCTCTTGATCTGACCAGAGGCGATAAACGCCCATCGGATGAGTCCAGTTCCATTTGAACCTGAAAACTAACGGTAAAAAAAACTAGTTTCGATAATTGAGGGACTGATGGAGGTCTGTTGGCTGATATTTGTGACAATAATCGGTTGATTCCTCCATTCTTTGATTCTATCTTCCGCATTCGCAGCACTCAATTTTTTTAACCAGCTTCGTAATTAAAATATCGCTAATTACGCAACGTTGCAGCCGTCTATCGAATAGCTGTGCGGTAACTCGAGTTCTCATTCAAATTCCGGCTATAAATTCAAGCGGATTCATTACCGAACACTTTTGTCCGCCTTCTTCGGTAACATACTCGCGAAATTCGTCTGCTCACGTGATCGCGAACTTTTTATTCTTTCATAAAATCGTTAATCATCATCCGTCAAATCAGCTTCTAATTACGCGGAGTGCTTTATTAATTCAAGGTTCTGGGTATGCAGCTCTTGGAAATGGTCAATCGATTGTTAAGGATGAAAAATGACCCCCGCCATTTAAGACGTTCCGTGTTCCCCTAGCTTGTTAACCATTCTCTCACTCTTGCAATGATGATGTAATTGCAATCCGGTAGTGCAGAATATACGTGAAAAAAAATCCTGCCAAGAGAGTCCAACTCGGTCAAGTTCAAGTGAAATCGTTAGAAACCTAGATTCCCATTCACTATTCACTACTACGGACTAGACACGTTAGAAATTCCGAGGGGTCATCGAACCGTCTAACATATCTTGGCACGGTCAACGAAAGAACGGACTGGAATTAATGTCAAAGGCAGACCCAGTCCATGACCCTTCTTGGAGAATATCGATAACGTTTTCAATATATTTTTGAGGGACTATCGACTTTACTAGCTAGAGACGCATTTTGTGACCTTCAACTTCCTACAGCTAGTTCGGTGTTGACGAATATTCATATTGAACAAGTGGAGAGTCACTCGTCTTTACAGAATACCATTGAGGTTATGTGACTCGAAAATCCTGGGGTCAATAGACAATATTGAAACAAACAGAAGACTGAAAGGACTCAGCATTTGATCTCTTGCAACTGCAACTTACTATTATTCCAATTCTTTTTCCATCAGTCTGAGGATATGTTGGAGGATCAAGTGAACAAAAAATGACTCCAAGGGGGTCAACAATTTATGAATGATGTTCGATGCCAGAGTGCATTAGAAATTATAATCAAAGATCAAAGGGTCTTGTTTGATGATGCAGAAAAAAGTGTTTAACTGAGGCCTTCGCCTGCGGCGTGGGCGTATCGGGGGGTCTCCAACACTCAAACTCAGAGGTATTCATGAAGTATGTTAATTATCGCAGCAGAGCTATGCGACCATTCACACTCATGCTAATTCGGTAACAGCTTGGTGTTCGCTACTGTAGAAATACGACGTTCGATAATTTTGGCCCTCGTAGCCTGTTTTCCGGACAGCTGTATCGTTGTCCTTCAAAAAGTGGGCCGATTTCACAAAATGCCTCGATGTCAAGATTCACGAAAGGAACTCACACTTTCGGTTTCAGTTTATCGTTAGACGCTTTCTAACGCAGTTAACAAACATTATTTTCTGCCTTAAAAATTCCGCCTCTGATGCATCCAGCCGTAAGCGGAGTTCGGACCGTTTGACATTATAGATAAGAAGGCGACTCCTTGATCTCAGCGGAGACCGCGACCGCTGATCGTTAATCAGCGCGGCTTGAATCTTCGGACATTCTAATTCGCTAATTATGCAGATTACTTCGACGTCTCGGCAGGAGATAAGCATTTCTGAGACTCGTATAAAAGGCCGGGTCTCTGGCTGGCAACAAGTTAGAATGCCAATCGGGTAAAGGGGGTAGGTCACGGTCAGGATTTTGGGAACCGAATTACGAAAGTACCGTTAGGTTATTTCGATCCACGATCCTGTCAAACCGCTTCTAACGATCTAAGCGAGATTGAATCCTGACCTATCCGCACCTGAATTTGATCATACTGATGGTGAAAGCCAGACTCGTATTAGAACGTACACAAATTCTACCATGGTCAAACGAACCGAGGTCAGTCTCTATGCTAACCGGTTGTCTAGTTATAACTTTTCAGGCTATATATACACACTCAGGTTCGTCTATGAAAAGCCATTAAGATACAAGTTAATGGCTTTTATCCGCGGCTCGAATCGATCCGGTCTACAAAATTCGATGACATTCAGTCAGCATTAATAATTCCTCTCCAGCTGTGCTCCTCCTTTTTTTTGTGTTATTTCTCTATGGGTACTTCAGGAAGCTGAAATGATCGTGAAATCGTTATTCGCAAAGGAGGAACTAGTATTTATTTCTTGATCACGTACCACCCGTCTAGTAGTAGAATAGCTATCCTCGACCATGTATCTTAAGAAAGAGTATATATTTCTCGTCCCTGAAAAATTGCCGTCAAGCAACTACGTGACGTGGTTTCGAGTATCGTTCCTCGAACACGCCTCACGTGATCCACAACCTGGCCCATTTCGTTGATATCTCAAAATTGGGGCTACCGTGACGTCAGAATTCACCATCTCACTATGAGACCCAAAGTGCGAAATGCTTCCCACGTAGAAATTGACTTTCAATCGGGTAAAACTATCTATCGAGCTCCTTGTACCGAACAGTGACGTCACATCATTTCTCGAAGGATCAAAGTTTGAATCACGCTAGGCCCGAGTTAACTCCTTGGCCTGCACCGACCTCAGGCCCTCTTTGTATGAGGAGACTGCAATTATTCTCTGTCTTTGAGAATCCTGGCTCTGGCGCTTCCCACGTATTCGGGGTGTCGCTTGGTCGTTAAATCTTGGTTCATTTTCATTCCGTTATGCGGTGGCCGTTAATGAAGGTTAAATTTTGTTCGTAATCAAAGAGTCTGTCTTTTCATTATAGCTCCAGAAACAAACGCGTTTTTTCAACGTCTTTATCTTCGTCTTCGTCAAAGTTCGGTCTAGTGCCCAAATGCTGCTTACGTCATATCGCGATTTTATAATCTTATAGTTGGTCTCGTCTAGCTTAACCTTGGTCATTTTTTTTTTGTTTCCATCATTATTTTTCATCATGCCTCTGGGCCCACGGCTTCGGTCTAGCATTCTAACGCGATCAGGTTCTCCGAGGGACCTTGACTTGACCTAACTGTATACCGGTACCCCACCTCGTTCGAAATTTGCTCACAGGGATCGATCGATCTATGTCATTAGACGTGAATTTATCTTTAATGATTTTTAGATCCTGCGAGCTCGTATATTTCAAATATTAGATTTAATCTCAGCGGGAGGAAAGGAGCCAGTCTTTCACAGTGTTCGGTGTGAACAGCTTTTACCATGAACGTATATTGAGCTAGTGTAATTTGTTAAAAATCACATTCTCACATTTTTTTTTTTTATTCCTCAAAGACCACCGAGGCCATAATCGCCTCGGATATATTCTGCTTATTTAGTTTCTAAAAAGAATAAATATAAATAGGAATTTAACAATTCTCACACACACACACACACAGACAGCATTATTAGTTGTACATAAATAATGAATTATTTCTAGGCTACTCCTGCAGCTCGAAAGATCGGCACAAAGTATACCCAACAACATAAAAAGAGTTCCAACAAGAAAAAAAATTATAAAAAATCTGATTTTATTGCTCAAAACAAGTTTCATCCGCACGTTCGGTTCTCATCCCATTATATAAAAGCCGATTAGAAACTAGAATCTGCGATCATAATTTCGATGGACATTCTTAACGTGAATACAATGAAAAAAAATTACGAGAAAACTTGATACCAGTAATAATCACACCTCAGTAGATTATCATAATAGTCAAACTGGGTCAATTTGACCCAAGCCGATACTGATGAAAGACGAGGCGTTATATTTCAGTATAAAAATTCAGAAACATAATTTGAACATTGAATTTTTTTGTTTTTAAGCACTCCAAAAAAATTCCTGAAAAACAAAGTTTTCTGTTAAAAAAATTCATAACTTTTCCCATTTTTAATATTTTGTCCGCAAAAATTTAGCGCGATACTCTCGAGTTGGAGTACTTCCATAAAAAAAAAAACGATTCGGTACGATGTCTTTCAAAAAGTACATTTATTTTCAACTCTGAACTTGATGATCCATTTATTCGTTTGTTGCCCGTTTATTATTCACATTATTCGATTGAAAGATGAATCCAGCGGTGTGATTGTTACGAGTTAGAGTAGAACCCCGCCTATCTCGATTATTCAACAGTCCCCCACTCCTCAGGCTTGGAAGGCTGCGCGCGCAGCGCGCAGTGTCACCATAGTAAAAAAAAAATCGAGTGTGTGAACAGGCGGTGTCCTACTGTAGCATTTATTCCGGGTCTCGATTACAGGTGAGAGATTCAAGGTGATATTACGTAACGAACCTGGCGAGGATGACGATCCTTAGACGTTAGAAGTGTAAAAATAGAATGACCGTCTGCGACCTCGTGTCTTAGACAATTCTAAAACTCAAGGATACTCGACGTTCCTTATTAGCCAACAGGAACTGGCGCCGCGTATGACCGTCTGCCGCCTCTAACGGTCCTCTAAGATAATTGGAAAAAAATAGATTAATGAGATCTGGTAGTGATTCGGTAAGTTTGTTACGCAACATGCCCCGAGGAGGTGGTCCGGGGACTGAAATGGACTCGATATTTTTTTCGAATTGTTCACTTGGTCGGAGATTCGTTATGCGATGATTCATTACTGACGGTAGGAAATATTCTTTTCTGACAATGCAGTGTGCGTTTTTCCCTCATGGCCACTGGAGTCACCTTAGTTCCAGTGCCAATCGCCTGAACTTCTCATTGTCGGATATATTCTACGGGCTCATTCTACGTATGTACGTATCATGCGCTTTTCTGCTGCAGGACTGTACCGTGTAAAACTCGAGTCACCGTTTCTCGGTAGCACGCAGCTTATGCGCGTTAGTATGGAGTAGATAACAATGTAGATTTTATGGTTTATGCAAACAGAGACTGCAGAGGTCAGTTGCGAAATACTTGGGAACACCGGTTCATATAACTATATATATCTACACTCGCAGTAATTAGACTCTCGATGGCTCCGGAGTGATCAGCTCCTGAAATAAGACTGCTTCAGGATCCTTCCATCTAATTTCATCATGAAACTCACCAATGAATCGTTACCGCGATGCACCTCTTTGGACATCTCGAAATAAGCGTGTTATCAAAGTTGTAACAAAGTCTGGAGGACTTCACGGATTCCGACTCATTCCACAATGATGGAAAAGTTATCAATTTTCCAGCTTCCAGCTTCTAGAATTCCACTGCAGTGAAACTATTGTGTAATTTCGAACGATATCTCAATTGTATCATCGAATGAGGAAAATAGCACTGAAATTACAAATCAAGCGTTAAACTCACTTGCTTGGATTTTATTCAGTTGATTTTTTGTCTAGCATTTTACGGATTCTCCTCTTTCGTCGATTGATTTCAAATGGTGAACTTGATGGAATCGTCTAAATTTCAAAGGAGTCAAAAATTCCAGATAAAATCGTCAAATAGATGTTTCCCAGAATTCTTGCAGACAGAATAATTGCTTCTCGCTAAAAAAAAATATCGAAATAAAATGTAGTTCCAAGAAAGCCCAAGAAAGTTCCAATTGTTCTTCCAAATTTGTTGAAGGGTCACAATTGAAAAAAAAATTGGAGAACATAGTTGTTGCAATTATACAGTGTGAATCGCAGCTTGAAGCTTCTTATGTGGAATTCATTCTCTAAAAACCTTCTCCAAATTGTTCTAATGACTCTAATGACATAACAGCATGAGAGGTCAAGTTTTTGGAGAATTTCTCGCTTAGTCTATAATCAGAAAAGCGATTACTCGACGGTTTCCATTATTCGATGACTCGAACTAGGCGATTATAATTATAGAAGACTCGATGAATCGATTGAGCTATAAGATTCTCGAGATCACGTCTAAATATATTCCGCGAAAATCCAAGTCTCTCTTTTCGGAACGATCATTGACTTTATTTATTCGCCACCTTATTGTATCCGAAAGTGTTACGTATCACACATTGACCGTATTTTATCGTTGTTGAAAACGTGGTGAATCTCGTTTATTTCCCAATATCTTTCCTCTTCTCGCGTCGAGTAGGTAGTCGAACCTAATGGAGAACGAAAAAATCTACCTCCACCCACCTGCCTCATGACCTAGAAAAAAAATCTCATTTTAAACGATGAAAAGACGCCCACGAAATGTTAAAACGCTTCGAAGACGTTCGACTCTATCCGATGTCACTAACCTACGCTCATATTCGACAGACTAACTGACAATGCGCTCTATCATATTCCTAATCTCTGCACAGAATTTGATAGTCTGGAGGTTGCGCAACACTCCGATCATGACGCCGTTTCTAATCGTCGATATACAACCCAGCCGGCCTCTCAGTGTCACTAACCTATGTTGCTACGCAGACGTCTAATCCAGCGTCTCTTTCTTTACTTCAGGCGTCTTAGAATTATCGAGCCTTGAAAATTTGTCGAAGAGGAAGACGCCGCGCTGGGTGTGAAATTAATTCGTTGTGCGGATATTTCCTCGAAATTGAAACCTAACGCCTGGTAATTCGTTGGCCTTGTTGTGTCACTAACCTATGTTACCGTGCAGACCAGTCTAACAACCGGTCAGACCAAGAGCCTAACCACATCTCCTTCGTTAGTCGAGCTCGCCTGAGGCGGTGTTATTCTAAACACATGAGCCAGACTTCCGTCTCAAATAACCTTGAACTAACGCTCCGAACTATTCTTGCGAGAGTTAGTCTACCAGAGGCGAGACATTCGCGGTGTACGCAGGTGTTCGTTATATTTTTTTTTCTCCCTCGCTCGGTTTCAGACTCTGTGGATGCATCGGAATTTAAAATTCATGAAACGCTGCCCTCGTTTTCGATTAAGGCCTGGAAATATTATTTCAATAGCAAACGATGCCAAGGCTGACTTGTAAAAATGATAGAACTCCGGTTTCGAGACGCTGAACAATTACCTTGATCTATCTACGACAGATTGACGAATGGCATCGCGATACCGATCTGTACTTTGAATTGTACATTTTTCTCATTCATCAAAGTGATCTCGATATTCTAGATAGAGTACATAGGACGACATCGCATTCACAGAAAAACGTTCTGCGACGCCATGACGCAGCTCCAACCTGCAACGAGGTTGCGAAAAATATATATTTCTGCGTACTGCTCGGATGCATTCCATGGGTGTGTTATCGGAGTTTCTAACGAGAGTATATGGGTACGACGGTGTAACGTTGGCGGGGGAAGATAAGACTGCAGGCTGGTACGTCTAGCCGGCGCAGGAAGTATTGCAGACGTGTTTAGATTACTTTGATAGTTTAATTCTGATACGCGATGTTTGCTACGACGCATAGCTCCGCACAGACGTAGACCACACCATCACACATCCAGTGCAAATAATTTTATCATTATTAAACTCGACCAGAGTTTATTGTGACTCGTACGCTACGGTCTGTTATTGATCTACTCGCGTTCATGAATCATTATTTATCCCTCCATCAACACTTAGTACTCTTTACTGGACTCTTTCTCCTGAACAGATTTCACGCGATTTCAAAGACAAACATGATGACGAAAAAGTGGAGAATTGGGGAGTGAAGAAGCAAAAATTCCGAAATCCAAACACTGTCTTCAGAGGAATTCTACTATTCTTGGATTTCAGGCCACATTTTCAATGATGGATTCGTGATCAGCGATTCAAAAATACCATCAACTGTGATTTCCGATGAAATTTCGTTTCTTCGGTACCTCGAAAACTACAAGGCCGATCGACTCCAGAATCTGGGGGGTTTTGAGTTTGAAAAAAACTCGTCGATTGAGACCAGAATCGTTAAAATCCGTTCACTCATTCTCGAGATATTGTCAAACAACAAAAATGATCACATGCAGACGTTTCCTCTTTTCGGGTTACGAACAGGAATTCGAGAACAATTCCATCGTTTGTTGTGAGATTCGTATCTACTTTTATTACTACTAATTTTTATGCTTGTTTTTGTTCATAACCTTCATAATCTTCATCGCTTTAGTATTCATTACTCAGGATTTGTTTTTTTTTCTATTTTTGTTTTTTCGTGTGCTTTTCAGCATCGTTCTCCTCTTTTCTCTTGATCTTTTGTCCTTTATGTTTTTGTATCCGTGTACTTTTGTCCTTATCCAATATTGTTATGGACCTAAATAAATTATTATTATTGTTATTATTATTCACATCTATCTTGAAAATTTTTTCGAATCTGACTCAGCCGATTCTTCCGGCAAATGATTCACTGATGCAGATTCTTAGGAGAATTATAGTAATTTTCAATTCCGCTGCTTTCGGCGAAACAAAAACAAATCATCAATATTCTAGCTGCGTTATTCCGAAGCGATGCTAATATGGTACGTTGAATGAAAGGTTAAATTAAATTCCGTACGAACTAAATGACAAAAGTATAAATTTGACTTGAATATTAATTCAATACCCGGCGGTATGAGCTAAATCAATATAATTATAACCCGACGATACAGTAGCCACGTTTGACCGTCTTGAAACCTTATGCAGATTTTCTCGGCAAATAAAAGGCGGAGAGAAAAAAAGCCGATCAAACATTTCGAAAGCGCCTTCGAGAAATCATAGTCGATAAAAATGGTCCAGCCACGACCCTGCCTCGCGAGGTGAAAGGCCTTAGAATATGGGACAGGAGGAACTCGGGTGATATTTCTTTGTGGGTTTGAGCCATGGGTCCGACCTGGTCCACCGGTGACTCTTTATGGACCTTTGGGTTCGGACGAGTTCCCAACGACCGATATGGGAGTTCTGGCGTAAATCCAATTGCCCAGATATCATATTCTGTTGGTTCCGGTTCCGGAAGGTTGGCATCAAGATGATAACGAGGTTAGATTCCGCCGGCATACATCAGTGCCTCGAAGGCGTCTCGGTAATTGCCGGTATAAATCACGTCGACTCGGCTGGTTCTCGAACTCGTTGTCACCACAGAGTGATTTCTCGATCGAGAGAAACCGGAAGGTCAAGTACCACCGAGGCGGAGGATTTACGTCTCTTCGCGTGATCACCACACCGGCTAATCGATTACGGCATCGGATATCGAGTCTTATACTTGTGGCAAAGAGGTAGTAGGTAGTAGTAGAAAAAAACCTGCAGTAATGCCATAGAATTACAAGCTCGAAGGCACTGGAATATCTTCAGGTCGTAAATAACATGGACGCGAAAAGGGGGAGGGGAGAGAAAAAAAATAGATGAGTTTTATCAAAACTGCCCGGACAAGATTTGCGATCGAATGGACAACCCACTTGACTTCAGAGCTGACGTTAGCTTATTCGTTTTTCCAAAATCGTTTAATACTCCGAAATGAGGATAACTGTTCTTTAAACGGACTAAATGGGACCTTCTAATATCACGATGGTCGATCAGAATCTCAATCTTTCCCCCTCTCTCTCTCTTCTTCTTCGAAATGGCTGAATTTTCATCATACTAATGTACAAAATTGACTGAGGTAATGCTCTCCTGGCAGAGAGGTTCTAACAACTCTCGACAGGAGCAACGGCCCTCGTACGGTCAGGGTCATCAGCCTCTGGCACAAAGCTTATTTCGTAGCCCGGGTCAAAATAAAAAAATAAAGATATTCCGGTTGCGTGTCATACAGGCAAAAGGATGTGGCGGTCAAACGTAGGTACCACTCAAAATTTGTACCCACGCCTCCTATACCAGTACGTTTATTCACCATTTGCCACAATTACATTCTCACAACTCAATTATAAACCGCATGCGGGAATGCGGGATGGATAAACTTCATCAAAGAGCAAAGACACTCGCTACGATCTATCATGCAAATGAAATGACGATCACAACGTTCGAGATGCTAGACACTGAATCGACTCGAATCTAACCTCCCTTCTTGCGTATATTTCACTCGCAAAAACAACGTGATAGTCGGTTGTCTGAGATTTCACATGAAGCCACTGATCTTTCGTCTAACTATACTGATGATTCCGAAAATGAGTCAAACAGTCGACTTTGTGTGTCAGTTTTTGGACTAAATTGATTGTAAGGTCCGAAATTCCCTTTTGGGAGTCTTCAACTGTCCATGACGATGTGATGGACTTTTTTCTCCCAACATTTGTATGTAAACATTGATGTGTCGTCTAGCTGAAGCGATGATTGTGATCTGGGAGAGGCTATACGCCTCATAGATCCTGAAACCAGTTCCATTATGTCAAACTTTGCAGATAATTGGGGTCTAAAGTTCCTCGCAGGGTACCTTCGAACCACAATAACAATGGGCTAGACTAGACGGTTGTTTGGGATGTCAGAAGAAAACACTCGCATTCTACGTCTAACTATAACGAATATCTAACCTAACAAGCGTCACGAGTGACAAAAAAACCGACTTCAAAACCAAACTACTCAGCCGATTTCGATGAAATTTATATGGGACCAATCTGAAAGTATACCCTTTCGAATAAAAAAAGAATTTTCTAAATCGGTTGATAAATGACGGAGTTATGAGGTAACAAACATAAAAAAAAAAAATACAACCGAATTGAGAACCTCCGCCTTTTTTGAAGCCGGTTAAAAAAGGGTCATTCTTGTCCATACTGCTTCGATAAAGTCAGGTTCGCAATCCCTTTCTGGTCATCTTCGACTCGCAATAACAGTGCACTATATATAATTGTTCGATATGATCTAACTTCTAATGACATGGCGCCGTTCTAATATGACGTAACGCTGTATTTGGCGATCATTGACCCGTCCCCTTCTCTCTGCGTTTCGTCAATATGGCAACCGATATAAAAGACGCTAGACGTTCTCGATTAGAGTCTAACCTCAAACAATGTTGGTATTCTTTGCAAGTTGGTGAGTTCATTCGCTTTGGGACTCTGGAACGCAAGAGAATTAGAATAAAGCGAAATTATAGAAAAAGGTGATGTCCGAAATCCCTTCGTTACTATATCTAATGAATTTGGCAAATTTTATCGCTAATTTCTATTCGAATAGTCGAAATTTGTGTTTAATAAAAGGCGTTTTGATCCCCATAACCTCAAAATCGTTATAATTCTGATCCTGTAAACCATTATTTCCGTAATAGAGACGTGACTGAAAACTCTAATAAAAATTCTAATTCATTCTCTGAGGTACAGGCATCAGCGCTACGAGAAACGTTGTTGCTGTCTCTCTCTCTCTCTCTCTCAGGCTGGAACTTGATTTCCATAACCTTGGCCGCGCTCAACACTCGGTTATCGCGTCCAGCGTATCTGTAGTGTCTAACTAGTGTCTAGCGTCTGTCTAGCGAGTGTCTGGCGCTAGTCTTCCGTGAAAACCGGTTATGCTAGTCTAGTCGCGGTGAAAGGAACTCTGCAAACGCCATTCAAACGAACTTGAGACCGGTCAAGGCCACGCTTGGAATCCACTAGCTGTACGTAGAGGCAGTAGACGAATCTAGTCACGAAGCCTCCGATCACGATTCTATTTGAAAATATCTGGAGCCGATTAGTCGGTGGATAAAATTCAAATTTTCGATCCATTTATTCCTTCATTGAGTTCAGGTTTAGAATTCAAGAGCCCAGCTTTCGGTTGAATAAATTTTTCAACGCCAAATATTCTTCGGATATGAACGTTTATGGGGACCATATTTCTACTCGTTGGAGTGTAAAATCACATTGGAGACGTGGATTTTTGCCATACCAAGGAATAGCATAAAAAAAAACAATATATATATATCGCACTACGTTGCTGTTGTTGCTCTACGATTTACCGCGCGACTATTTGACATTCATTCCGCGGTTCTCTCTGTCACAAACAAAATATGACGTCCATATTAAGTGTGCGGTTATACTTTTCTTCTTCTTCTTTTATTTGTTTCGTATTTTTGTTTCTTTCCTTTTTTTTTCTCTCTCGTATCTCTCTTGTCTTTTAAGAAGATAGTTTATGCTGCCAAAGAAAGGCACAACGATTCTCATTGACATTCAACCGCGTCTAGACAACTGGGGATACATTAGGCAGTCCGGATGAACTTTGAATGAGAATCTTATTCCTAAATATCCCACGCGTGTATACGAGGTGTCTTTTATGAGACCGTGAATATCGAAGCGAAACGGGACGACAAAAAAAAGATGAAATAAAATAGTCGTAACTATTAACTCGTTAGCAGTTAATGAAACTGTAAATTATACTCGCATGATATTATAAACGTGAACCGTTTACGGCCCCGTGGAACAAATTGAATTAAATACGAAATGCGATCGTTATATACGTTAGGCTTTATAACCAATCTTTGTAATGTTCGTAGAGACAGGGGAGCATGAAAAAGATAGATTAATTGAAGAACGAGGTTTTATCTTTACAGAAGAGACCGGAATATCACGACGGTCGATTAACCCATGATTCGAAAATAATTCCACGCTCTTTCAGGTCCACGAAGCGGATGAATCAAGGTCCATAAACAAAGAAAACTTTTTTCAATCTTTTCATATTACCGTATATACGATTTTTTGCTATATAGAACTCGGGCAGAGTCTTCCAGACAAGTAAACGGGACGATGTACGTACCTGGTCCATTTTCTTTTATATATTTTTTTTATTCTCGTTCACTCATCGCTTACCGACAATTTATGTCTGTGACCGTATGTCTTAGATCCCAGACAGTCATCGACCGGAGGCCAACCATCCGAAGCTTAGGTTACATCATCGCTCAGAGATTCTGTGCTAGTACCATTTCCTACAGAAATATTCTTCAGAATTCCTTTCAATACTGAGACACCGGAACTTCCCCCTCAGAAGTTATCCATTTTCGAGAAAAAATTATCAAATTTAGTAGGAGGTCTCACGATTCGAATGAGGCTGAAGCTAGCAGCCATAGTTACCACTCAAACATTTCAAAGTTCTGAATAAAATCACGCAGTGAAGATTCATGTCTATAATTTTATGGAAGTGTTCCTTTACTCAATTCTATGTCCTCAATGTCTCATTTTCATTAAATTCATGGCTACTAGGTGAAGCTTTGTCTCATTCGAACACGTTTCGATTAGACACAACATTTTTTGCGTGAGAATGGTTCCTTCTCCTCTTTGGTCCCACTAACGACGAGTATAACGAATGACGAGTTGATCAGCTTTTCGACTGAATTGAATCCAATACGACAGCAACTCCGATCATATCTAATTGAAATTGAATGGCCCATGACGTGAGAAGAAATCCGTTCGTCAGGACTACGTCAGGACTTGAAGGACCTAGGATTGTAATAGAATGTCATAAGACTTCCATAGAATCTCATATGGAGTTCGTTATAACTTGGCAGAATTTTGTGAAACTTAAGGAATTTGAAAAGATATGAAAACTTGAGATTCTGTGAAAATTCATGAGACACAGGATTTAACCGGACTGCGTGAAGTTTCATAGAACCTCGAGAGACTCAAGCACATTTTCAATGCCTTTGACAGAATGCAGATGATAATTCGCCTGCACTTTCATGAGACTTGATTATGACTTCAGGAATTCCAATTAATTTATCATATTTCTACGGAATTTCAACGGACCTCGAGAGTGAATTAGCCTCTTGACAGACTCGTAAAGTATTTTCTGGCAGCTGATCAATTACTAGAAATATGGTTGGTTCGCCATCTTGCATTTCCGTTGAGTTCGTCTCAGTAGTCAATCCCTTATTTTTCTGCTTCGTAGGAAAATTCCACCAGTTCAACATCGGTGGCTGAATTTCTTTTCTCACGAAACTGAAAAAGTAACGTTGTAACGTTTCTGGTATTCATCCATCCGACGATTTTACTCGCCGTAGAATGACAACCGTGGCATAATTCTTTCGACTAGAAAAAGTTTGCACAGGGTGAAAGAGAATAGAAGAAGTGAATTGCGCGGTGTTGAAACGACCGTAGAGACAATTCTCTGTGAGAAATTGTGTGTTTTGTAGGTATTGTGGTAAAAATGGGTACAACGTACGGGAGCAAACCGCCTCCGGGGACCTCCTGAATCTCCGTAAACCACCTACGATCGTTTCTGGTACGGACTCGATTACTCGGAACGGGAATGCCTCCGGAAAATAGAATTTAAAGTATATAAGGGAGGAAGTATCGAACTATCCTTACGACATTAGCTACAGACGTTTCTCCCATCTATCCACCCATCGCGAGTCGAACTTTTCCTTTAAATTGCCAATTCCTTTCTCTTCCTGTACTACTCTCTGCGAAATAGAAGAAAACTAAATTGAAAATAGTCGTTAAAAATTCTCCAGTGAAATTCACTCGAACTCTTTCTATTTTGTTTTTCTTTCACCTGCTTTAATTTTCTCCGTCCTATTTCATAAATAAATACCTTGCGGTTTGAGAGAATTTTTCCGTGTAAAACTTTGTAATTGAGTTCAAACTTAATTCCGAGAAGTTGTATGATTTTGAAAGGTATAATATTTATGTGCATCCAATTATTTTTAAAGTTCACGTCAGCTGCGGCGACCTAAAAGCCGTCGTAATTGAATTGCAATTTATTGCCAACTAATGAGACCTACCCAAGCATCAAAGGAAACTTTTCAACAACCTTTCAGCCACACTGTAGATAAAATGTGGAAAAGAGATTTTTCATCGTGAAATATTATGAAAAAGTGAAAAGTTTCGGGTATATAACCGCGAGAGAGAATTCCCAACCCCTGCAGTAGTGTCTGTCTTTGTGAACTTCCGGTAGACTGAACTGCACCGAAGAAACCGGTGAAAATATCCTTTTGAAGAGGCGGAAGTGACAGTGTGACGAAAAAATATTTCCCGGACGATCTTTTTGACTAACTTAAATTCAGTCCCTCGTCGATTTTCCCCTTTCCCGGAAGTCTCTCACAAAGTTTTCAGCGTCTAATTCTCTTCCGTTTCGTTAAATATTAAGATCACGTAGCCCCTTAGCTGATAAATGTGTAAATTTATTTTTCCCTCGATACCGAGACACTTCGCGTCTGAAAAAGAACACAAAATTTCCTTCCACCCGTCATTAGGGTGCTGAAAGTTACCGGAACTTCGTTCCCACTGATGAAAATCGACGCGTAAACTTTCACCCTGTTCCAAAAAGTCACACTCGAAACTAACACCGAAGTTGGTAACTCGGGATCGCATTTCACATCGACCAAGGATTCCATCCAAATGTCGAATTACCCTGAAAAGCTGTTCATATTTTAATCCTTCTCCTCTTCTTCTTATTCTTCCAGCTGGTGAACGGCCTCGACGGAAACAGATACATCTGCGAGACCGAGGTGATCGCAGAACTCGGTATGTGTGGCAGCGGGGAGTACAGCTCCCCCGGGAATCACACGAGCAAAAATGCGAACGGAAACATCATTACCCTCACCCTGAAGAACAACCATCTCATCGTGGAGACGGAAGAGCGAGGGGTAAGCAAGGCTCCTTGATTTTGGCCGTAATCAAGAGCTTCTCCTTCAACTCTATACTATAATTCTCTGTTCCAATTTTATCGGCCCCCAATGATGTCGTTCAGGTCGTTCCCTCATCCTCAACGAGCCAGACTCGGTGCGCGAATGCGCGTTTAATTACCCAGCTCATATCGATTGGTTGCTTCCGCAGACTCCTGTAGCCGTCGCTCCACAGACCGAAACTCGTTAAGTAATACCATCCTCGAAATTATTCACGAAATTAATGGACTTCCTTCTCTTCTGCCGATATTTCACTTCCGGTTGTCCCTAGGTGAAAAGCTGCCTGAACCACTTTTGAACCTCTCAGAATTTCCTACAAAAAGTTCTCTACAGTCTTTTTCACGCGATAGACTGTTCGAAAGATATACAGGCTTCTTCAAGAGACCTGACTGGGGTTTTGGCCGAACTGACCTGATCCAATATCGCGCGTGTCATTTCACCTTTGACACAGGTCTGACAAGCTCGTACTTATTGAACTCCATTCACGCTGGAGGAGGCCAAGGTCAGACGGCCAATTTCGGAAGCCAGCGTTCTTGTTAGGTTTCCTGCAGGGTCTGAAAGTAACAGGGTTATCCGGGTAAGCCCCCGGGAGTTTGTCGGCTCAACCCGAGCCTCGGAAACAATCAACCGTCCAAACTGTTGAGCGTGTAGAAAGCCGGAAATCTTCGTCAATCCCGAAGCTTATCAATGTTCGAGCCCCTGAATTAATGGGTCGTCCGTATCTGATGACTCCAGGGCGAAGAATGGTCCCCAACAACGACCGCTTATCAAATAGCCCGTCGAATCGTTTTGACAGTATCAAATGGCACACTGCCAACCAGGGTGCTCCGACCCGACCTTGACTGAACGCCTCTGCCAATCGACCCTGCCTGATTCGTTGTGCCGAGTCAATGTTGGAATGGAAGGAGGTTCACTCCAATCCCTTAAGAGTTAAGGATCACTTCACCTAATTTGATTCCCTGTTTTCGAAACCCGCGACGAGATTAGGTTGATCCATCCAACGTCGCCCTAATGAAACCGTCAAGTTACTAGTGGGTCGTGTAGTCAACTAGCTTTAGGTTCCGAGCGCCTCCACCTTTACCTAGTTACCTAAGATTTACATAACGGTATCCTGCATAGTAATGCGCAATCAATCTCGAAGTAACGAGGTGCTCTCAACACCCACATATGTTCCTTGCGTTCGTTGTTTCGACTATCGGAGAACATTTTTCCATGAATAGTCAGCGTAGCCAACGTTGCATGTTCAGAGCTTGTAGACATCAATCGGCATTCCATCATCATGATGCAGTTACGGTGCTCAAGGGACTCCAAAAGCGGAGTGGGGTTGATCATCGCAATCGAATTACACGATTACATCACCGGTTGACGGAACACGACCTGCCACTAGAGATCACAGGCCTGGAAGTAGACTGTATCGCAGTGTCGAGATCGGGCCACCGTCACGAAGCCATGCAAAGGGTCCACTCCACGTGATATCTCCTATGTCTCAGTGCCTCTTACTTCCCAAGTGTCAATATAGTCGCTGAGCGTCATTCCACTGTCATGCCGGAAATTGATTACCAGACATTTCGAGAAGAGCAATATTTGGTCTTTGCCCGTGACGATGAACTTATAACGATCAGGTGCAAAAATTCTGAAGACTTGGTGCAGTGATTTCATCCTTTTATATCGTTTGTTACATTCACTTCACAAGGTTGGGTAAAACCGGTCGTTGATTAAGCAGCTGGTACAATATCTCGTGCATGCGTTGACTCAATGTCCACTGGTCAGAAGTTTATTTATAATCATAAACTTGATTAGCGACATAGATCTTGTACGTAATTGCATCCTGCACTCGTTGATAAAATGACGTTGTATGCTACCGCAAAATTTTTTTCTCGAGTCCTCGAGCCGATTGCATGCCTGAATTTACGAGAAAACAATCAACCTCATGATCAGCTTCATTCAGGCACTGATTTTCGATGCACCAATCCAGAAGTAACATTAACCGTATACAAATATGTATATCGGACCCTAATGTCCTCGCATACCGGAGTAAACTTGTATCCGCGATAAGGAATGTCGTCAGAGGACGTCGCTATCGCTTACGACCTTATGACGACCTCACATATACTCCGCACACTTCTGTATGCAAAATGATCATCGGATTCTGAATTTATTTTCAGTTAACGATGGAGGACACCAAAAATCACAAATACGACGCCGGTGGATGCTCGTTCGTCGTCGAAGTACAGCCTGAATACCAGAGCGACGATGCTGACGGGAATAGGGGTTCCATCGACGACCTCAGACCCACAGTCACGGATCAGCAGGCCCTGGTACACCGAGAAGAGGCCCCGGACGACCATGCAGCCGGTTGGTAGATTTCGTAAAACCCCACAAATCTTTTGACCCGATGTAAGAGACGATTTGTTCACGCTGTTTCAGGATTCGATAATACGAAAGTATTCGGAAGCACAAACACGGGACTATCTCAGTCCGATTTATCAGTATCGAGTCCAGGATCGGCTAATCCAAGTTACTGTTATGGAAACCAGCTGGAATACCAATCCGGTCATTTTGGGTACCCAGTCTACGCCGGTTACGAAACGGACGATCCTTCCAAACCGGAATTTGAGGGTGCCTCGAAGTGGGTTGAGTTTGACAAATCTCCAGACGCTGACAAGACTTTGATGGACGAAGCCAAGGGTTTAAGCTTTGAGAAGAACGGAGGCCTCGACGAACAGAGCGTAAGTCCAATGGTGTCAAAGATTAAAAGCCTAAGCCTCGTTCCCATTGACTGCAGTGTAGTTTTGGAATAGTTTGCAAGGTTGGACATCCGTCGATTTGTCACACACTTGACTTCAGGACTATGAGTGACTTCAACTGACTTCAACTGTCAGGAAGTGACTCCAACTAACTTCAACTGACTTCAGGCTTGAAATGGCTTCAACTGACTTCCACTGTCTGGAAGTGACTCTAACCAACTTCAATTGTCTTTAACTGGTTTCAACTGAAGTCAACTGACAGCAAGTGACTCTGACTGACTTCAACTGAGTTCAAGTGACTTCAACTGACATCGAGGAATTCTACCTGACTACAACTAACTTTTACTGACTTTAGCTAGTTTCAGAATGACTTCATCAACTAACTTCAAGTAACGTCAACTGACTTCAACTGACACCATAAGTGGCTGTAACTGACTTCGAATGACTTCAGCTAACTTCACACTTGAAAAACTGACTCGAATTGACTTGAAATTACTTCAACGGACTTCAAATGACTTCAGCTCGCATTTCAGCAAGTTGTACACTTGACTTTAAGAGTGCACTTCAATTCTTCAGGCTCATGCCAAGTCATCGATTTGTTAATAAGACTGTGACACATGCTTGATCATCACGAATCCATTCAATTCGGCAACTGATTTGGTTCAGTCCATTTCACCACCACGACTAGACTGTCTCGTCTATACGACTAAAATTTCTCTATTTCCAGGTTCAGATCCTGGAGAAGCAAAGCCGCGTCGATTACTCGGCGGGTTCGACGAGTTCCTCGATCGAGCACCAGGACTCAACGGACGCTAGTAACTCGACGGACACGGTAAAGTCGAACCCAAATTTACAGGTGAACGGATCGACGCCGAACAAGCTTGAGATAATGGAACAGAAGGCGTTGACGAATGATTTCTGCAAATCGGAGAGCAAGACGAAGCCAGTCATAACCGGGGCTCTCCTGAAGGACGACACCCAGGAAGACACGTTCCAAGAGCAGCAGAGGAAACTGGGCAACGGAACCCTCACGCCCGAGTACAAGGACGACGAACCGGAGGAGGAAAAGCCAGTTGAGAGTTCCGCCACCTTCGTACCATGCCACAGACGGTCGGGCAGCATACCTCCAAGATTGATAGAGGAAAATTTAGAGATCGAGAAAAAGAAGTCCCTCGATATTTACAGCCAGATAAAAACCACCACGAAGAACATGCTGCCCGGTCTGAGTCCGAAGTTCGAAATATTAAAGAACGAGGTCAGTCCGATCGAGGAGAAGAAGGAGAGTTAATATCAAGGTGATAGTGACGTGACGATCGTGAAGGTACAGTGATCCGGTGAAAAAGTGAGCGAGGGAAAAAAAAAATAATTGACGGTCTCTAGATTAGTAAAGTCTTGTGAAAATACGTTCGGGGTCAAAGCTCAAAGCTTTATGCCTCGACAATGTGACCTAACGACCAGCCCGAGGTGAGGTGGAGGTGGAGGTCTTGCGGTACCGTCACTTTGTGGGCGTAGGCACCACCGAGAACAATTGTCGACTAACGAACAGGCCGTTTTCACACCCTCACCTCTCCGCCTCGTTTTGCATCCTGACGACTGTTTTAACGGGTCAGAAATTTCCCTCTGAATTGAAAGTAAACGGGAATGGAGAAATTTTTTCCCCATTTTCATCCGGTTCAAGTCGTTTCTAAACTGGTGGAGGGAAATCGAAGAGACTATTGTCTTAATTAAAACCACGTGCTCGCGCGATGGAAGGTAAGAAATATGAAATGGAATTGATTGTGCTAATCAAACACCGAAAGTTTTGATACCCGTAATATTAATTTTTGCGTAATACGTGATCATTTTGATTATATTTTTCTGTTGGAGTTACTTTTGATCAGGTGATATAAACGCACCGATGTTATAGGAGAGAATATTATAGCACGATCAAACTTGTGACACTACATTGATGTGTGAATTAGCGATAATATTAATAACTGCTAAATAAATACTATTTATATTGCTATGTGTGAACAGTAAAACTAGACCATAGTTAACTTGACAGTATTATTATCTACTATCTGTAATCTTGATAGTTCAATTAACCGAAACTAGTCAGTATTATATTCATCGATATCGAGTCTTAGGACTCAATATTGATATAATAATTTTTACGGCACAGGCATTATAAAGTCACTTTTTGACGCCTGTTTTCGTTCCGGCAAGTGGCACTTTATACTGCTAAGTTCAAAGTTGCGGTATAAAGTCTTTATTCCGCAACTTTGATGCGCAGTTCGAAGTGCGCATGTCAAAGTTGCGGAATAAAGTCTTTATACCGCAGGTTACCCCCTCTCTACTACCTTTTACAGCAGCTCCTATACGCAGTTCGTGCGGAACTCAACTGGCGTCAAAGTGACTGTTAATGCCTTTTCCGTAAAAAATATTGTATGGGGCGCGCGCAGAAAGTAACTGTTCGGCAAGGTTATGTTTTAGTACTCGCCGTTGCTTTACAAGGCTAAAACCAACGGCTCGTACGAAAAACATAACCTTGCCGAATAAACAGTTACTTTCTGCGCATGCCACATAAATATCTATTGTTATTAAGCAGGCTTAAGGTCGCACGCAGTGGATTCTAGTGCCAAAATAGTTTATTAAGATATTGAAGAAGAAAAAAAAACGAAATTTATTGCTACGATTATTACGATATTACTATGTTTCTATGAATAGTTTCAAATTTTATATACTTACGTTGAAAGATTATATTGCTAAATTTATTGTCGTTGTTAAATTCACTTTAAATATTGTTGTCGGAATTTATTACATGCGATTATGATCGTTTCCTCGAAAATTATCATCAATTATTCTTGCCGAACAATAAAATAGATTATTGAAAAATTTGTCAACTTTCCTCGTCATCATATTTGCTCATAAAAACAAAAAACAAAAATTGCTCACATGCCTTATTGTGTGTCTATATACATATGTCGATGTGCATCAACGTTCGTAACGACGCGACTAGCTAAAAGAGTAAGTAACATAATTATTTCAAGAGTGCGAATCTTATCACAAAACTGTAGTTTGACCGCGATTGATATGAATTCGCATTAATAAATCATCCTTGCTACGCTAGCTTCACATCCCATCACCATGTTACCAAAGCATTTCTTATCTATCTACATAATTGCATAATATTCATTAAAAAAAAAAAAAAGAAGTAAAATAATAATAATAATAATAAATTCTCTCTTTTAGTCCGTACGATAGTATAATAATCATTATACTGAAACTAAAGTTACTTCTATTGTGTGTTTAATTAAAAATAGGTTGATGTATGACTATTGTAAAATATTATTCCGTATAGAATATAATATGATATAAAAAAAATTAATCACGATGAATTGTGTGTGCAGTCTTCAAAATCATCGTGCAGTGTTAAATTGGTACACTTGGTCATAGAATTTATACAAAAATGTTATATGATCGACGATCTTATGAAATCGATCTGTCTTAATTTCTCATTGATTATTTAAACTGCGTGATAAGGCGATATTCCGAAATGTAGATAACACCTGCATGATATGCATTCATCATGAAACACGTGATAACTGATATAGGCGAGTATGCTAACACTCTACATTTATAATCTTACACAAATACATATTTATAATCACTCATTCGTCCCGAGTAACAGTGTCTTCATTTCAAAGTCGACAATATTCAGTCATCAACCGATCGATAATTGATGAAAGCGTGATTTTTGTTGCTCGTTTTAATTAAATTGTATTTTTTAAACCCGTAGTTGTGATTGGTAATAATAAACTAGATGAATGTTTTAAGATTATCCAAATAACGAGTAAGGTAACTAGGTCTTAGTCTCTCCTAGAGGCTAACAATCATATAATTATGGTAGATAGAATCGTAGGGTATTAAGAATATAAATGAAAATGAGAAATTTATTAATTTAAATAGTGAAATAGTGTAAATTTGAATTAACCGTTAAGGCAACTGAGCGTAATCGCTCCATCACTCAACCGTTCCATATGATCAATTAATCATTATCTTTAAATAGTAAGTTTAGAATGTGTGTTGTAAATTCGTGGTCCGCTTGTATCGTTTGATAAAAACGGAGGATCCAAGTGTATCGCGAGGTGAACTATTCATGATTAGCTCCCAAGATGCTGATCTAGTCTTCGACGTTTTTTTGGCTCAGATCGCAAGTCGAAAGAACTTGCAGTACAAAGACGTCGAATTAACAAGTATTTAAACTCTGAAGCTTTTGTTTGCCAAGGTTTCAATTTTCTGAAACGTTTGTAATGAGAAACTGTTCTTTTTTCGTCAACTTCTTTGATTGATTTCAAGATGTATTTTGGGGTTCTTCTTCCCTAGGCAGGTAAGAGATGGATCAAAACTCGAAAGTAAAGTTGTTGTTGTGCTATATTATTATACACGAGTAGGGACAAAAGTGAATACTTGTTTCTGCTATATTTGCAAAGGTACAATGTTATACATGTCAATTTATTTTGCAAAATAAATGACTAAATATCAAACAATGTGAAACCCCTGAATCACTCGCATTAAAAAGGTTCATACAATCGCATAAGTCGAATCAAAAATCAATATCCATTTAAATACTGCAGTAACAAGATGTAATCAATATTCAATGTTCGATCATCACGTATAAAACAACCGAGTGTATGAACCACCTAAATCCTAAATCCTTATCACCGATTCATCGATTTCTCAACGCTGCAAAGATCTGGAAAACATGAGGTAAGACATAAACGCTAAAGTTTTATAAAAATAATCTCATTTATTGAACGTTGTTTTTATAATTTTCTTTATACAGTCGTTCAAGAGTCGAATTCCTCCACAAGCGCTGAATGCAGGATGCTAAATATTTTGAATTCTGCATCCGCACGTTTTTTCGGGTTTGTTATTTTCTTTAATTTTTTTGCCACTATCTGCCCGAATAAATCTTCCTCAGAACTCTGCGTCTGATTCTGAGCACCGGAGAGATTTGGTCCTGCGATTTTTCCACAATTTTGATTTACTTCGTTCGGTTCCTCGTCCTCTTTCTCCTCGTCGGGTGAATCGGAAATCATCCCACCGGGTGCCTCGTCTGTCAATTTCTCTGTTTTTATAATCGCGGAAAATTCACGCTTTTTCCTGTTCGTTAAAGGGTCCTCAATATTCTCAGTCCCCCCGGGGTCGTAGTCCTCGAAATTGTCGTTACTTTCGACGAAATAATCCTCCGACAGACTTGCCTGATCTTCGTAACGAACTTGCACCAAGGACTTGATTAGGAAAAAAGGATAATCGAATATTTAGTCTCTTTGAAGTCTCGCGCAACATTGACTTCACCATTTATATCCATACCTCAGAACCTTGGACACTTTGGTTCCATTTTTCACGTACTTCCCTTCGGTTGTGGCCCCTCACGAACTTAATGAGGTCCATAAACCACAACGTTATCACGTGACACTGTCAAAGAAACGGTTGATTAAACATTGTGATTATATTGGCTACCAAATCCCTGATTGACCGTTTTTCGATGATTACAATTCACTGAGAGAATCACATTTTGGTAGCATAGGCATCATAATGAACCACTTTCATCACCATTGAAAATTGAGGAATTAGTGGAGGATCAATTGCCTAATGTATGGATATTTGAGACTGAACAAGATTCAAGTTTCTGGTTCATAATCACAAGACAGAAATTTTTTTTCCAATAAATTTACTCTCTCAGATTGTAGATGAGGATTTCTTCAAAAGTACGTGGGGAACAAAATGTAAAGATATGTGTGCTCGCTTAAATGATAAAATAAATAACATCGACGATTGTAATTTCTGTGTGTAACTAGGGGAATACCTTTCCTTCCTCTGCGGCTTTCTTCTCTTTTGACAGCTCGGCGTGGTACTGGGTCCTCAGAATATTGAATTTTAATTTAACGTCCACCCCGGTGGTCTGGGGCCTGACTTTGCACAAAATATTTGCAATGTCTTCGAGTGCTTGCTGTCTCGCGAATTTGTTGCGATATGAAGCGTTTGTCATGTCGTAAAGACACTCTCGCTTCTTATACTCTCGTAGCAAAACTACTATCTCGGGCTGGGTCCAGTTCCTGGCACAGAAACAGGGTCAAGAATCTCAGCCTCTTTAGTCTCTGAATACACGCCACGTGTCACGAAAATTAAAAATCATCATCATAATCGAAAGAAAGTGTTCTTCCTTGTTTCATATTTGTGTAACTTTGCGAAAAGTGCTTTCGAAAAGAATTTTCAACTTTCATGAGGAGTGAATAAATACCTATAAAGCAATAATCTCACCTGCTACTCAAAAGTCCAACTTCTTCGGCCTGCCTAAACGACTGCGGTCCCTTCCGACTTTGCTTCATGCTCGCGTTTTGGTTTGCCGCCATCTGTCGGCAACAAAGGATACAAACAAATGAGAGAATATTTGACAGTGATTGTAGAGGTAGAAAAAGATACATGATCCTTTTTTGTACAGATGGACGATGCAAGCAGCACTACCAACGGTTGAGGATAATTTGAAAATGAATAAAATAGTCTGACTCATGTTGTATTTGTGTATAGAAAGAAACTGAATCGTTCATTACCGATTGTTATATGATGAGCATACAATGGAAAAGTATCATTGACGCAAACGGAATATTGTGAAAGTTGCTTACTGACATCAGATATATATTCGCCAACTATTAACGCAAGAAGACTTAATATTCTCAATTGTCTACGTAAATGAAACAAATATTGAAGCTCGCATAATTAATTCATGCCTGATAACGTTTCAACACCAAACGACCCTCTTGTTCATTTAAGCGTATTCTGACTGTACGTCATGATCGATTACTCACGATTTTTGCGCCAAGATAACCTCAAAAGTTGTGTCCGTGACTTTCAGGAAATAAACTTGGAAATGAAACTTTTTATATGTTCAGACCGATACCCACTGAATTATGGCTCCTGAATGTGACTTCGATCTAATTTCCGTTATCGATAATTACAATCGCACACTATAAGTACTATAATCTTGACTAACTTGTTGCCCGAATATTGCGCCGTTCGGTGGAATATTGTCGAACGATATTCGCCATTGCCCCGAACCAAGGGTCGGCAAAGAAGATCGAAAATCGACCCGCCATCTGTTGGGTGGAGGAATAAGTCAACCGCATCCCAACCCTTGATATCGATTTTGGAACCGTGGTAACTTGGCTGTTACTGACAGGTGAAAAGCCGAGAATCTTCGTCTCTTTTGCTCGAGGATATCTTTTGGGGAATTTATTCTGAATCTGATCATGATTATGGAGAAAAAATCAACCCCTTTCGATGTCTCCTATTTTTGTTCGTCATCGATTTACCATCAGGGTAGGGAAAAACTGATCGGAATTTTCGATCGAACGGTACGACATCTGGCGGCGTGTTTGTTCGACCCCATTTTCGATAATTTCTCTCGACTACCGACCCCTGGTGGAAGCCGGTTTGGGTACAAAATATCGCTGAATTATGCATGCGCGTTTTTAATTCGGTAATCAATAGTAAAAACCGCCTCCGGGTCCTGCCATCCACTTTTACCTCCGGATACAGAAAAGGGAGGGGCTCCTGGCTCCTGGCTCCATGGCGAGGACTCTTCCGGATCCAGCGCAGGTCCTAGCGAGCTATACTCACAATCAGCGTTATAAATACAACCGCTGCTTGTTTTTTGTTGTTTTTTTTTTGCTTCCGGAAACTCGGTTCACAAAACATTATTTCGGATGTTTTATTTCAGGGAAATCAGAAATACGATCATCTCCACTGCCCTTTTTTTAACGGTATTGGAATTATTTTGAATTGAAGAAAAATTTAGTATAAGAAAACAAGCAAATCAATTCAATTCACAATCTAATTCCTCATTTAACTTGAATCAACGGAATTGTTATTGTTATTACTGATTGAAACTCGAGAAAAATAATAAAAACCTAGCAAACTGATGGATCGTTTTCCTTTGTTCTCATACAAATCGATGCGATCGATATGAATTCGGAGCTGACCAAGTCACCCGATATCTTCTATACACTCAAATAGCTGGAAACGGTTATGAACGATCGATGGAAAGCACCTACAACTGCAGCGCAATTAATTTCCTAGTATGACACTCACAGTCGCGTAACCCGAGATCAATCGGCTTGCGGACTGCAGTGCAAACTATAGAAAAAAAAAAGAAAAAAAATAGTGTCAACTTTTCAAAACTAAAAATTGTTGATCGACTGTTCCTCCCCCTCAGCGGAGGATGGGCTCGAGCGGGGGGTTGCAGATGGTTATTGGCGGGCAGAGGGGTCCGGGGGTGGGGTGGGGGAGGCAAAGGTACAGATACAACATTATGAAAACACGAATGTACTTTTAAATCAATACCTTTCCCATCGCATTGTGGATAGTAGGGGTAGTGGGGGAGGCAACCAGGAATGGAATAACTCGGCTCGGAGCCTAGCTGGGAGCTGCGTTGGTGGAAGTCCTGAACCCGAGGCCTGTGCAGGAACCAGGAGCCATGAGCCATGAGCCATGAGCCAGGAGCCAGGAGGTGCGGAAGAGGAAGAGAAAGAGAAAGAGGAAGGGAACTACGCGAGGGCCACGAGGGGATGGATATGACGGGGATGAACGGGGGGCGTTGGTTCCGCGGCGGTGGTTACATTTCATAACATTAACGAATGCCTAAAGTCCGTCAGGGCTTTTATTGTCGGCGCCATCTTTCGTTATCAAATATTAAAATGATATCGACATTTTAACATCCACTTTTACTACGCACTGAAAAAAAAAATATATACATAATATCCACATCAACGAATCTCGTTCAATTTTCTAGCGGCCATTTTACTTTCGTTAATTCCTATTCGATTCGCCCTTATTTGTTTTTCAAAATTAAATTCCATTGTAGTAAACGATGGAGAAGAAAATTCTCTCGCTTTAGAATGTATGATAATTTGAATAGATGGTGAAACCGGTTCTCTTCAATGTCGTATATAAAAAAGAAACATACACAGAAACCAGAAATATTTATATCTTTCGAGGAAAATAGTCGAAAAAGGAAAGAAGTAGCATAAATAAAGTATAAAAGCTGCCGTTGAATTAGCTCTTCGTATCCTAAGTCTATAGTACGCATAAATTTGGATGAGAGGGGGGAGGAGAGGGGGTGAAATAAAGAGGAGAATTTTCTTATTTCTTTTGTCATTCCACCCGAAAAAAATTCCACGGTAGTGAAATAAAATAGAAAAAAAGAAAGAAAAATGTTTGACCCTGAAAGGACGGCTTTGTCTCCGCAATTTTCACATCTCGTCACATAATTCGCATCCTGGTTCCACTTGCTGTTCGCGAAAGTATCGTGTCTATGGGCCTTTGTCCATTTCGCAAGGTTCCCCATTTTCGTTTCTGATCCTGGCTCTCCTTTACTTCTTTTCATCTTTTTATTTTTCTCATCTCCTTCTTTTGCGACGAAACATGCGACAAGGCAAGATTTTACATTTTTTACCCGGTTCTTTATTTCGGTTACCCGTGTGGTAGCCGAGCTTTGGATGTATGTATTTTTAAACGAGGTCGTTATATCTGAAGGATGCAATTAGGACAAAGGTAGGTAGAGGTACTTTTGTGGAATATGGTTCGTTAACGTTCATTTTTTGTTGTTTACTTTATTTTGTTCCGTATTTATTTACCAATTTCAACTGTTGTATGAAATTTTATATAACATAAACAACGAATTATAATATCCCTCCGGCGAACGTATACATCAGATTCTAAGGGAAAGGATTTTCAGGATGTATACACACAACTGGATCTACATATCTACGTCATCACAGCATCCTCCTCCCTAATGGCTTCGCTTTTTCCCTCGAGTCTCCTCTCGATCTCTAAATATATATAAAAGCTTTATATACGAGTTTCACCTCAATAACACGAGCTCCCCCTCGTCCTATCGCACACCATATCATACAATAATGAGGAAGCTCCGAATATTATTACTTTCCTCTTCAAATTTTCATATACAGACACTAAAGACGAGGCAATAACCTTGTTTACATCATCATCGTGTTATTATTGCCACAGAACCTTCGGGCTTTCAGTATGTTCATCCCACTTTCTCCCCTTTGTCTTTAATCAATGTCGTTCCGATCGCCTATATCCCCATGTCGTACATATCTTACTGAATCTGGGTCAACAGCGAGTGAATTGAATAGGGTAACGACTGCGGCTCCGGTAATTGGACCGTAATCAGTGAAGAAGTAGAAAAATAAGCATCGAATTATTAGCCGGATTCTTTGACCCGGCATGGGCATCCGGCAACAACAAGCTTGTTTACATCGAGGAAGACCTCGAATCGCGATATAACCCAAGAGGTGGAACGAGGACGAGGAAGAGGAAGAGGAAGAGGCGGACAAGGACCACTTCCGATTCCTGACGTCTTCTCTCTTCGTGCCATCGCATTCCTCCGTCCTCCGTCCTCCGTCCACCCCCGACCACGGAACTCTGAGTCGCCTTTGGCACGCTCCTCACTCCTCCTCACTCCTCCATCCCGCTCTCCGAGAGAGTTGGGTTTTCCGATACGTGCCGTCGCGGCACGCTTTAGCCGAGTTTCTCCCTCGCCCGCCATCTTAACCGATAATGCCCTCGCAGAGGCAGAGGCAGAGGCAGAGGCGGCAGCCCCTTTCCTCCGTGTTTGTAAACATATGCCCGCAACCCGCAACCCGCAGACCCGCAGACCCATCGTGCCGCGACGACGCTGGAGGTTGGGGGTGGCGTCGGAGGCGGCGGTCGACGACGGCCACCTGTATGCTTCGCCACGACCGACCGTGCCTTACCTGTTACACAACCGTTAGCTATAGTCACGGTGGATAAGGGTGGCAGGGGGGGTAGAGGGTGAGCGGGATAGGATAGGAAAGGGGAGGGGAAGATTGACGGAGAACTTCCGGTTCCGGTTAACGAGTCGGGTCATCTAATTAGTCGAGAGTCCTGGAATGAGACGTTCGCATCGCTCACGGAAGACCCTTTTCCTCGAATCAGAAAAAACCAGAGGCGAAGATATAACCGCGAAATACCACAATTGGTCTTCGGATAATTGAACTGATTTCTCTCCCAAGTCAGTCACGGAAAAATGTATGATTGAGTTTTAGTCATTCTGTAGAAATTCTTTTGTTGACTTTGAATTAAATCTTACATTTATTGATCTGTTTGTTCACTTATTCGGAAATCATTTATTAAACTTTCTTTATCGTATCTTATCTCAAGTAATTAGAAAGACAGGGTGGACTAGAATTGGGCCATTTTCACTCAATCATAATTGTTATCATTGCCATCATAAAAATTAAGCAAATATT
This sequence comes from Euura saliciscinereae, assembly GCA_018420115.1. Lineage (NCBI taxonomy): Eukaryota > Metazoa > Arthropoda > Insecta > Hymenoptera > Tenthredinidae > Euura > Euura saliciscinereae. Next base: position 41,744 of record JAFFZH010013098.1, read on the forward strand.
GATGAATGGTTTGTTTGAAGAAAATTCTAACGAGAATGTAAATGAATTGTGCTGCATATCCAGGGGTCGTATTTTTTTTTTACGTTGTACGAAACTTTCCAACATTTGGCATCCATCTTTTGCTTGCATAAATTAGCATAATCGACACTACAGATAAAGAATAGATTTACAGAATCATTCGAGTTTCTTCCATTGCCATTGAGATGAAGGATAGTGTGACGTCTCAGAGGCATTGGATCTGCCATAAACTGCGATAAAACTTTGCGTGACCCATTTACATTCACGCATCAAACTGTAACATCCGATGTAACCGAATTAATATACATAAATATCTGATAGAAAATGATCGATCGAATTCTTCTTTCATCGTAGTAAAAAGCCTTTCGCAATTTCCTGTCTAATTGACTCGAGATATTGAAAGAATTTTAACGTACGTACACGAGGACGTAAGAAGGCATAAATGGCAGCTTGAATAATTTCTAGACCACATTCAATCTCCTCTTTTTTCTATTCGCAGACGTCTGTGTTTTGCAACGGGCATAGAAGAGTGATTGAGTCTTCACCCCGTGTCCGGAAACGGTCCAAACACGGCCCCTATATCTCCAGTTGAACATTTCCCTCCGCTTTTGCGATGGCATCGTTGATAGGCCCGAGCTTAAAGCTCTCAGCTCTCAACTCTGAACTCCCATCAGATCAGCTCAGGCTCTGTAGTTACTATGGCAACAGGTGACGGACTACCTAGTCGCTGTAGGTGGTGGTAGCCGAATCAAATGTGCGTACAATATGGCACGAAGAGATACCGCGAATCAAAAGTTACAGAAATTCCTCGTGTGTATGTATCGCTAAGGTTTCCGGGAAGGGGATCCATACGACGCCCATCAAAATTGAGGAGAGAGTGAAAAGCCATCCCACACGACACCCAATATTTCAGCAACATTGCAGCAATAAAATGAGTTCAACATTGCTCCGCTAGAACTGCAATAATTTTGATGCAATGGAATTGAAGGTCAGGACGACATTGCAACGAGGAAACTGAATGTTAGGGAAACATGCAGCAGGACCGCAAAGAGTGAAGTATGGCTTCATTGGCACTGCAATGAGTGCAACACTGCTGCTGGAAAGGAACTAGAGGTTGGGACAACATTTCAGCAAATGGGCTGGAAAGTTAAAGCAGCACTGCAGAAAGAGGACACAACGTTGCTGCAAAACGCGAACTGAATGCTGGATCAGCCACGTTGCAGCAAAGGAGAGGACAATGAGAGTACAATGAGAGTAACATTGCTGGACCGAAAGTACAACACGATGCTTGAACAACATGAATGTAGTGCTGTGTGGGATTCGGCCTTTCAGCAAGCACACAAAAATTGCAAAATTTTTCAAACTAAACTTTTCGTGGTTACATTTTGATCCAAACTATTTGATTGGGTTTTATAAATCTGTGCATAGTTCTGTGTGAACATCTTCCGTCCAAGTCTGCCCCTGCTGCAAGTCTGTGTAAGTAAGGGGTGCGATCGTGTTGCCCTTATGGGACGGGGATGCGTGGATGAATGTTGGTCGGCAAGGGCAGCGTCGGGCAGCGATATAAATAGCCGTATATTCGTAGAGATAGCAGCAAGAGAGGTGCTTCGGTAAATTAGCGGGATGTTTCCAGTCGTCCACAGCATTCGCCGGAAGTCGGAGGATAATACAGAGCGCAATAAGGGTACGGGGGTTATGGCGATGAGGATACCTGTCCCGGCCGACCGAATGGACCCGAATATAGAGGCTAAAAACTTCCGGGTCATGTTTTGTGAAATTTTTTTTCCTTTTTTTTCACCCCTCAACATCGCAGTCTGCTAGTCGCTATACTCGGATCCGCAGAACCCCTCCATCTTTCTTTATCTTTATTCGCTTCATTTTTTTTTGTTACGGATCAAAAGGTCTGGAGTTGCGGTCTCTGGCTTGCCACAGGCGATCTCTAAGTCCAAAATTCTCTCCTTATTTCACATTCATTGTTATTTTACACCCCCTCACTCATTATATTTTTAATTACCCCATGCATACTAAATTTTCAACATTCAACGATCTTAAGATTTCCTAAATCCCGGGATTGGTCAGGTGCCGGGGAATTTTTCGATTATAATAAAACCGGGGAGTGGGAACCACACACAATTCTATGTATTTAAAAACAGTATTCCGTACGGGGGGGGGGGGTCGGCATGGAGTGAGAAAGAGAGTTTCGGCTGATGAGAGTGGTGTTCCTGGTGGGGTCGCCAGGCACGTGGTGCTACTATTGATTTTAATTTTAGTGAAAGGGTGGAAAAATTAGAAGGGCGACGGTCGGAGGGGGGTGGAGGGAGGGTGAGTTCTGCTGAACAGTTTCGCTTTCATTTCCCTCTTTGCTCGAAGGTTTGCTGCGCGGCTTGACGAGGTCTGGTGTTGGTGCCGCGTTACAGAGAAGAGGGAAAAGGAAGAGGAAAAAGGGAAAAGGGTCGGTGGACGGGGGGTCGAAGGGGGAAGGGGGATCGTGAAAAAGAGGGGAACAAACCCTCGACTATGTAAAACACAGAGCTCGCGGTGCGCGGAGTTCGCATTAAAAACCGGGCCTCGCCACCGCCTCCGCCTCTTTCATCCCCCGACCCTTCCCACCCTCATCTCACATTTCGCCCTGCTCTCATCCGCTACACCCCCGCAAAAAACTCTCTTCCCTGTATTTTTTTTCTTTCTCCCTCTCTGTCGCTCTCCCTTTTCTCTCCTTGTTCCCGCGATAATTCGCATTGTCGGAAAGCCCTGCCTCCTCCTTTCAGGTGTACGCGTACGAAATCCATATCATGAAAATCGAAAGTAACGCAGAAAAGTTTGTTCCATAGATTATTTTTTTTTCTCCCGGTGGTCCACAAGCGGAATGTCGAAGATGACGGAACGGAATTGAGAAATCAACAGGCTCTTATCTGCGGGGGAGGAAACCGGCCGAAAGAGGGCAGGAAATATTCAAATCTATTCGACGTGGGCCGATTTGGACGATGAACGGCGAACGAAGCAGCCCTGAAAGACCTCGGCACGCATTCCTTCCCGTCAAGAGTTGGTTGTGAACGGGTTTAAGGGTGGGTTTTATCGACTCAATTAGAATCTGAACCCGGGCCTCCTGACTTCGACCTTCTGTTTTCTGTCTTCATACTTCGTTCGCTATCAGATCCTAAGGGGGTCACGCGTCCCGCGACAGTGACCCGGTCATAACGTCTCCGTTCTCTCAATTTTTATAGTGGATTAAGCGACTTTGAAATTCGAGATGTGGGGTTGGTGCGTAATTATAGATTCTAAAAAATTCGTACCTTTGGGGGTTGCCGAAATAAAAGTGAGAGAAGGGGTCGTTTAAAAATTTATTCCGACCAAAACTCATTCACTCGCTCGTCATTACTCTCATTGGCCAACGCCGAAAAAATCCCATCGAATCAGCTGCGAGATGAGGAGGCTAGCAATTAAAACCCGGAATGGCCGAAGGGGAGTAATAAAACGTACGCATTGCGCAGAATTAGTTGATTAAAATATAAAAGAAGACTCCCGCCATATAATGGTGGGGATGGATGGATAGGCGAGTGCAGGGCGAGGGGGTCGGAGGTTGGGGGTGGAGGTGGAGGTGGAGGTGGAGGTACACCCGGAGCTAGAAGGTGGTTCAACTTCCCCTCTGCCTCTCGCTCTCTCACTATCCTCCTCTATTTCCCTCTCTTTATCACTCCAGTGCGCCCTCGCCACCCCGGAGTTCTGGTCCTCCATCCAACCCCCGACCCCAACCCCCGGCGTATCGCGACTGTAGAGACGCAAAGAGACGGAGAGACGGAGAGACGAGGTGAGAGTGAGAGAGACCGAGATAAAGATAGGGAGAGAGAAAAGCAGCCCGGGAAAAGAAATAATCTGCGAGCTGTATTGACGTTTCTAGTCTAACTCTGATTGAATTATGCATGAGAACACCAGTGTTGCTGAAGTTGTAGCGAGCGCTATAAACCCGAACCGTCCCTACCTTGTTTCCTCTCATTTTTTTGGTTTTTTTTTTCTCTTTCTTTCCTTTTTTTTTCACTGTTTTCTACATTTCAACCCCCACCTACTCATCCCTTCGATTATTACTCGCTGTCAAACCGAACGATGCTGTGGACCAGGATCTAGAGACAACGCGGTTCGACAGCTTGACCAAAAAAGAAATAGGGAAAAATAGGGTCAGAATTTTGCTGGTCATTCCCATGTAGAAATTGAATCCCAAATGGGGAAAAATATTCAGGTAAATTTCTACATGGGAATTGTTGATTATTTGCCTACAAATATCTGGAATTTTTTTTTTTTTTCACAGTGATTAAAATTGATGAAAATATCTCAAACGTTCGGCTAAATTTTCAATAACGATTGACGTTTTTTTTTTTTTTTATAGCACGAGAGAAAATAAATTGATGAAATACAAACAGATGTGAAAGATGATGAACGACTGAAGGGTGAAATATTTCTTCGCAATTTCATGTGATAACAATTTTGAACTGAAAAAAAAAAATTTTAACGAAACAATAAAACAAAATCAAAATTGCATTATTTTATTGGTACTCTTTTAGATACTTTATTCTGCCCCTGAAAACAAATTTTCCGTTCACTTTTTTCGCTCGATGAATAAAAAAAGTGCTTTTTATGAATATTTGTATTTTCATTTACTTTAATTCTACATCAAATGATGAAGAAAAAAATGAAATCATTTCTTTGGCAAAGATGATTCTTTTTGAGAGAATACAGAAATGAAATGAAACAGTGAGAGGATGTTTCTTCTAATTACTCGGCGCGGTGCGAACGTGGCAGATCAAAACCGTGGAAAGTCAATGAGTCGATCGCGTTTGATAAAGCTGTGAGTGTGTGTGTGTGTGAGAGAGAGTTGATACCGTATACAAGGACGGTGCTTTTTCCACTTTCTTTTATTCTTTTTCAACCCCGAGTATATATTATGTGATAAAGATCAAAAGTAGGTATGTATCGTGTATTGAGCACTCGTAAATTAATAATATACGCGACATTTTCATTTCATCGTTCGAAGAGCGAATTCATATATATATACATATACACTTATGTACTTGGTAGTGATAGGATCCTCTCGTCCCATTGTATTCTTTGAGGGAGGTATACCTTCATCTTCATCTGTTGAGGGTACCCACCTCACCAAACAAAATAACCTTTCAAAAAACCCTCCAAGAGCCTCTGTATCACTAATAAGCAATTAATGGGGAGAACCTCTGGTCAAATTTTGTCTAAAATCATTTTTCTATGCAAATTTTTCCTCGTGATATGACAATTGGAGGAATCTTTTCGTGATTTGATGGTTTGAATTTTAATATAGTCAGTTTGCACCGCGATTCAAAGTCTAAAGTCTCTTCAGTAAAAAAGCATCAAGCCTGAATTTTACGGTCTAAAGTATTTTTGTTCCAGCTCCAAAGTCTCAAGCCTGAATTCCAGGTCCAAAAAGTCTGCAGTCTTAATTTTTATCCCAAGTCCAAGTCCAAATTCTGAATCAAGTCCATCGACTAACGTCTGATGTGGAACTTCTAACTTTCAAACTGAATCGTAGCATCATTAGAAGAGCTGAAAAAAGTCAAGGAAGCATCAACAAACAGCAGAGGGACGAAGGTGCCAAAAATCATCGGTTGCGGTAGAAACCGCTGTTGTGCACCAGGCATGCAGTGGTGAGATCTTGTCGGTTAGATAAACAGACGGTAGGTGATGGAGGGTGGGTGCACCCTCGTCCACAGGGTTGATAGCTGCTGGTGGTGCCTCTGGTTCGCATAAACAAGGTGGGCGGGTGAAGAACAGAGGGGTAGGAGGATTGCGAATAAGGAACCAAGGGACGGGCCGACCACCGACAGGGAAACAGACCAACAACGTCTTTATGTGCGCGATAATGATTCACTTGTTTGCTCGATGAAGCCATTTTTTTTTTGCCCTCTCTTTTTCTCAAATTTTTGTTGTTGATATTTTCACGTCTCTTACTGTGTATAATGAGTTTTCAATTCCCTTCTTTTTTTTGGTCTCTCATAAATCTGTCCTCGATTCATGATCTTGATTTCAATTTTTATTGATCATCGTTGACTCTTGTTTTTTGTTTGGAGTTCTTTCGAGAAAATTTTATTCTACAGTTTTGAGATTTTGGAATTATTGAGTAACGGCTACATGCTGAGGATGGGGGCGTTTCATCCCTCGCTCTCCGTGTTTGAGACACCGTGCAGAAGATAGTTGAGAAGATCTGTTGGGCTCGATTGTTTGTACTGGTGATAATAATTTCAACTTGTTTCTCTGACTAATTGAAACCGTTGCTCCTCGGTAAAATATTCATTGACACAAGGTTACGGCAAATACTGAATTTTGTACGAGCAATGTGCCCTGTAATAAGTCTGCGTTACACCGGGACGAATCGCAAACAATTATTATTATTTCATTTCATTTTTTTCTTCTTTTTTTTACATTGTTTTTCTCTCTTTTAAGAAGAATTAAGTATGTACACATTTGAAAAAAATAAATTATTTCCTTTTCCTCCTTAAGATATTATGTATACATTTTTCTTTCCTCTTTCACTTTCTACCGGGTTGATAGATTTTTTGGGAAATGAATTATGATAAATTAATAGTCAATCTTGTGATATGTATAATTCCAACTTGATCAACAATTTAATTTATGTCTACACTTATTTTTGAGTTTTGAATTTTGATGAAGTTTCTTCTGCGATTTTTTTTTCCTTTTTTTTTATTGATTACTTTAATCAATCGAATCGCTTTGGTTCCGAAGAAACATCCATTAAATAAAAATTTGTTCTGGTAGAAGATTTAAAAATGTCGGTCGAAATTCTTTGACAAGGTAATTTTTTTTCAAATTTTGATTCAAGAAAAACGATCAGAAAAGAGAAACTGCGTTAATTGTCATGTGATAAACTTTGATTTCTGTTAGAATTTACTTTTATGTACGTGAATTTCAAACAAACGATGGGAATCAGTGCGAAAAGGGGGCGATTTGAAAAAATTGAAAAATTGGTGAAAATTAAAAGTACAAATTTCGGAATAAAAATATAAACATTATGGAAGGTTGATGAAGAGAATTGAAAAAAAGTAGTAACCCTGTAAATGATGTTTTCTAAACATTTCTGAAAATACGATATAACCAAAATCTTGTCAAAAATGAGACTCATCAGAATTTTACCGATTTTTGAAAAATTCCGCCACAATATCCGGGGTCACACCGAAGGTTCGTCGTTGAAAAAAATTGAGGAAAAACCTCTGCTCAGATGTACCCTCTCGAACCGTAAATATAACATTCTAGAAAAGAAGGGAAAATCAAAAAATGTAAAAAAAAAAAAAAAACGGAAATCATGATAACTATAAGTTGCCATTAGTAGTCACAGTGGGCTTGGGAAGCGACGGATGGCAGCTTCGCAGGGGAAGTTTTCTGGGAACGGGTATCCCCTCGGCCCTTAGCCCTCTCGACCACCCTAATCCTCCTCCCTCTCCCCATCCCATCCCGTGACCTATCCCTACCCCTTGGTTCTTTTATATTTTCATAACTAATCTGCGCGGTGCGTACTATTACGCACTCTGCACATTTTATAACTGTATGGATTTTTCTATGGTCCTTATCCCCAACCGCCCCGTCCGCCCGCCCTCGCTACCGAGCGAGCCCTTGCCAAGGTAGAAAAGAGAGGTACCCACCGCCACCCACCCAACTTAGGCCTGGATATTACCGCCGTAGCGTTTGCCAAAACGTGATATTTTTATACGCGATGACAATTTTTATGTTCCCATTTTTTTTCCTTTTTTTTACGAAGATGAGGGGGGGGGGGGCTTCGGTTTTGTTTTATTTTTTTCTCATCATTAACTTTTACTTTTGTTTTTCGGCAATATATATATATATATATATATATATATATATAATTGGTATAGAATTTCTTTCGCTGGAATGTTTCAACAATATTGTTATTCTCTTTCTCTTCTTTTTTTCTCTTTTGTGATATTTTTATTCGAGGATAAAATGTT
>JAFFZH010013102.1:235-16826 GCA_018420115.1 Euura saliciscinereae
TGACGATATCTTGAGAAGGGATCAACGGATTTCAATGAAATTTGGTATCACATGGTTTTTCGGATTGCTGATCACGAATCCGAAGTCTATTTTGCAAAATTTTCATTTGGCGTATTCGATATGCTGCAAAAAAACTAAAAACATTTGGATTTGGATGAAACTTGGTACTCGTAGGTTTTTTGGGTAACTGATCATAAATCTGAAGTCAGATTTGCGAAATTCAAAATGGCGAATCCAATTTGCCGGGAGAAACACCAGAAACATTCGAAATCTTACGGAAATTGGTACTCGAAGGTTTTTTGAACCGCTGATCAAAAACCTGAGGTCATATTTGAAAATTTCAAAACAGGTGAGATCAAAATAAATAACGGGAAGTTCGAAGGCTGGCTCATAGTCAGCCCAAACCCGCTTGTTTTTGTTTGAATTGAAATATATACTTTTTCATATATATGTATTATATGTATATAAATGAAACTATCGAGTATATTGATGACGCACCCTATTTGGGCACCTAGGCACGGTATATTTGTTGCAAATTGAAATTTTTTTCTGTTGTGCGCGGCCTCGTGCGCTTCGCGCACTCCCTGGGGTTACTAAAAACTTTCCACCTAGCCAAAACTCAGTTACAAGTCTGCAACTGTACACTTGGCTACCACAAAATTTGACATTTCGTAAATTTGAGGTTCGTGTCAATGACCCCGAGTCACCAAAATTACCGATTGATTCAATTTCACATTGATGACAGTCATCGTAATGACCAGGGTGTCATCAAAGTGTGCGATTCATACTCTAATAACATGGCGGTCCGTCACCGAAATAGCCGATCTATCTAGATATTACGATATAGATATATGAGTACGTAATCTCGAGTCTCTAGTATCTAGTATTGTATGGTTACGACAGTCTTTCATTTTTTGTACCGTAATGTTCCATTAAATTGTGAATTACCAAATTCTGCTGCAAGTTATCACGCCAGATGTCATCGACAGGCTTCCCTAGTAGCATTGATGCATGATGGAGTTGAAATTCAGCCTCCATTAGAATAGGCCAGTCCAGTAATACTTCTTTTATGTCTCCGGCTCTTCGATTAATATCAATTCGTTGCGACGGATAAGTTTCATCTAGCAAAGTTTTAATATTAGCAACGCGTCTCGACTACTGCATGGTGCATCTGCTTGTTCAGATAAAAGTTTTTTCTTTTCGATTTGAGATTCGACGCTCTCAGTTAGAGGCAAAGGCGGTTCATATTCCGCACAGCCATACTCATCTACTTCTTGGATACTTTTACTCCTTCCGGGTTTATTGGTTCTCTTTGTGGTGTCACTTTCCAATTCATCGCCAGAATCAGTTGCCAGCTTTTTTTCTCAGCGCCATCTTTGACACTACGGTAATAGTTCACCCTATATATTGTAGATTTGTGTTATCAATTTCTGTTTGCCATCTGACACGAGAGATCCATTAATTTTGACGCGAAATGAATCTGGATATCGTTTCAATATTTTGACAGCAACCAGTGTACAATTTGTTCGATCCGCTTGCTTCAACTCATCTACCAAGTATTCAGCCAAGATGTTGTTGCGATCGAAAGTCTTTATAGGTTCTCCTCTTTCGCAACTTTCAATCATTTGTTTGGGAAATTTATCCCACGGTAACGGCATTGGCCGAGCAATGGTAGAACTTGGTTCTCTGAGATTCTGTGGTTGATTCAGATGTCTTTGATTTTGAGTGGTTGCTTTTCTACTGGAGAGTTCAACGGAAGATCCAGCACCTTCATCTTGTACACTGGGTTGAATCACATTCGGAGGTATTGACTCATCTAAAAAAGTGAATGGACATATTTGGAAGCATACCTTGTGTGCACTTATCAATGAAAGAAAAAGAAAAAGAGGAATTGCACCAGTGAATAGGCTTTGGATTTTCTTTTATCACAAAATTTCATCAGTAGCCTAATTATTATTCAAAATTATTTCTCGACATTTATATTCTTTACATGAATCATTCCATGTATTCGAGATGTCTTGAGCATCGGAAAACATATATTGTACATGCCTATGAAGTTTCAATTACCCGTCTTCCATTATAAAGATTATTCATACCTGCTGGTTGGTGAACAATTTCTGCTGCCAATATATTTTCAATCATTGATTGGCTGAGAGATTCGATCGGCTTCGGTGCCCATTCATCATTTTTCTTGATTACCATGAGAGTTATTGGGGTCGGACATTCTTTCATTAATTCTTCCAGGGTATCTGTATCTGGAATTTCAGTACCATCCTCTTCTAGACAAACCTGTTGACAAATTTTCATGATTTTTTTAGTAACTATTTGATTGCATTTATAGGCATACATGACAAACATGTATTTTTGTTGAAATAATTCACACATACGTTATTTTCAAATAATATTAAATTAAAAATGACTTTTTTGCTCCAATTACAAATAATATTTGAAAAATTATGTACCGCGTATCCCTCCTCAGAATCGGATAATTTTAATCGCATTGTCGCAGATGAAATAATGTCCTCTAGGGTCTTTCCCATTATCATTATTCTTCGACTACGGTCGATTCCAACCACTTTGAACACCAGCATCGTTCTATATGGAGAAATGAAACAGGAAAATGAATCATCAGAATGGAAATGAATCAACATAAATTAGGTGTTAATGAGAATAAAATGTCGTACTCTGAAAATTTGTTCTTTTTGTAGACAGAATACAGGATGCGTTATATTGCCATTCCATATTGAAGTTTAACTTCGTTCATAGTGCTCAATTGATAAATAGGCAACGGAGTGTGACTTGATAATTGTTCAACGCTTATGCATTCGTAAGATTTCTCAGGCCGCAGCTCGTAGAAACGAATAATGGGATCGAAAATATTGTTATACATTTCTCCAGTACAAACGAAACATTAAGATGATTATCAACTAATACGAGAACAATCTTCCCAATCTCGACATCATATTGATAAGCCTTTTGTCTAATAACAACATTATAAGTAGTGCCTTTTATAATACAGTAGTACATTGTTGGATCTCTGAAGGTAATTTTGCATTCCTAATCACAGTTTGTATGGCGTCTGAGTATACCCAGATAACAATCGTGCGACGCACGAAACTATCAGGACGTGCGGCTCACGCCGTGCGGGTGTTATGAGTCGCACCTGATCATCACGACGTGCAACTCACGTCGTGCGGCTGTTATGAGTCGCACCTAACGATCACGACGTGCGACTCACGACGTGCGGGTGTATGAGCCGCACATAACTATCACGCGTGCGACTCATGCACCCGCACGTTCTGAGTCGCACGTCATGATGGTTAGGTGCGACGTGGATTATGAGTATTCGTTGGACCTATAGTTGCAGAATTTTCAATGTTAGTTGAAATAATGATTAAACTTGAAGTTGAAGCAGCATAATTTGGCCCAAAATACATGATTAACGATGTTATTTGAACCGAAAAGCCCATTCTTGAATTCTAAATACTTAAGGACGTTGCCTAGTGAGCCAGCGCGGGAGAATTCGGCTTCCCGCGCGAAAGTGGAGGGGATAACGGTTGGGACCGACTCCCGGGGCTACGCCGGAGTAGGGATAGGCGCTCGGGATTGGCTGCTCTGGGCGGAAAAATCGCAATTTCTGCCTCGGCTCATACAAGTTTTCTCGCTAGTCTTATGTACGATTGTATTGATTTTGGGCTCAAATTGAAGGTAAAGGATGCATCTATGTCGTGACGTAGCCCGATTTTCCAATAAATGTCTAGTCTTCGCTGTAGCAGGTCGCAAAATATGCCTACTTTCGACAACGTTTTTTGGAAAATTTAAAAAGAAATTCCAAAATCGGCCTACGTCACGACATAGACCCTTCTATTCTCTTCAAAATGCTTCGAAGAGAATTGCGATATCTTTAATGACATCGTAGATAAATTCAATATAGTGAGAGCCTGTATGCGCGGGGGTAGGCAACGTCCTTAAGTGGTCTGCCGAAGATATTACACGATAAAAGGTACTTATCAACATAATACACATTTTAGGCCATAAAAAAATAACGCCTGGCTCTCCCACTCTGAAAATTACACAGCACTGAGAGAATACATATATCTAGGTCTGTGATTTTTTTCAGATTAAAAAAAAAAAGCATTTTTCCGCAATCTCCAATTTTTTCGGGAAATGGAGACAATTTCATGTGGAGCGATCGAAAATCCCGATGCCCTATTTCTTCCTGAAAACTATATTCTTTTGCGAAGAAAATGAGCCCAAGTTGAACTCTCTATCACCAACGTAGCCGGATTTATGATTTTTTGAAAAAAAAATGCGCCAAAACAAAGAGGTTGCATAACTTCGAAAATATTGAAAATAAAAAAAAAAGCTTTGGCGAGTATTTTTTTTTCATCGTGAACTACTTTTTCTGAGATCGACGTCAAGATCAGAAAAATTCGTCCCAAAAGCCTTGATCACTTGATATGGAATTGCCCATAAGGAATGTGTGACGTTCAAAAAATTATGTAAATATCTGATCGCCCTTTTGAAGAAAGTATGTTTGCCCTCGAATCTCAGAGTCCAAACGTTAATTAGTGGCCCAAATTGAGCAAATAATTCCGCATAGTGCGAAAGAAAATGATATTTCGGGCGTAATGGGATCGAAGGAAAGATTCTAACCCGGAGACTCAAATAGTCATCAATTAAATCTTGAAGATAAGGTAAGTACAATGTGTCTATCTTGGGTGCACCCACCAACTCCATAATTTCTATTAATAATAGAATCGCTAACCATACCGGATCTTCTGGATCTTTAATTAGATCACGGACGAATAAGGGAAAAAGCTTCACGAAGCACCAAATTTGCCAGGCTCCGCCAACAATTCTTTTCGTTTTAGCTGAAACCTTTGTCGGTTTATCCTTTGCATCATATACAGAATACGGAAACGAATTCATCTTTTGGTTCAACTTATCATAAGTGAACCAACGCTTTTTTACTAGTTCTTTAATGAGGAGATAAATATCGTAGGCACCGAGACCTTCCTGAACATCATGTCCCAAGCATGGAGGTAATCCAGGCTGACAAACATGATAGCTATCCAGCTGGTTGGATATGGAATCAAACTTGATGCCATAATGAGATTGTAAGCCTTGATCAGATATTTCCTTCAAAGATTCTTTATACGATTCTATAGTCCTACAAGGATACTCCTGACGAGTATATTCTTTATACTCAGCTTGCTTATTTTCTAAGTTAATAGACACTCGATTTTTAGTACTCCTTTTGACACAATTATTTCTTTTCAAATTATTATTCTGTCGTTTCGCTGTACCGCAAGATCTTTTCGTGCGCAATACTGGAGTATTTCTAAGTACTTTTTGCTTGCTACGTTTGAATAAACAAAATCGACAACAATAAGGCGCGGTGCTGAAGTTTTCAACGAATCCACCTAAGGAATGGCTCCCTAAATTATCTCCAGCAATGTGAACTAGTCCACCTTTTCTGAAATTATTGGGGGATATCTCGATTCCTTGAGTTTCTAATATTTTTAAATCCTCGACAATTCGGCCATATACTTTCAGGTGATCAAATTGGTGCAAAATTGGATCAAAAAGAGCAACCAACTGGATAGAGTTAATGTGAGTGCGAACATAACTAGGTAGATTTCCTAAAGACATATAAACAGCAAGAATTTTATATTTTTTTTTCGCTGACCCTAACGGGTTTACAATTTCGAAACTGTCTTCGTATAATGTTACCCTGAAAGCATCGGGATTATTTTTGAAAAACTGGTTTTCAGAAAAAGCTAACCCATCTGTGAAGTCTTGCAATAGATTGGGCAACGGTGAAATACTTTCATAAAAATAACTTTCCAGAGACTTATCTGTCAACATTGCTTTCAATGTTTCAAGAATCGGTACGTAATGGAAGAATTGTTATGTCTCATTAACAGTTCTGAGAAAATCTTGTTCGGGTGGAACATAAGATTGATTTTTTTTGTAGAACTTTTTCCGTTTGTATTGAGAATTTAACAAATTGTGGCTTTTATGAAAAGGATCCGCGTCTACGACTTTGGTTAATATCAATTCTACAATATCAGGAGCGATATTTTCTTCCAACAAGCACTTCTCGATAACTTTACAAACGATTTCTTGACTTTGACTGCAAATATTGTTAAATTCCAATACAAGGTGTTGAATAGTACTCGCTGGAACAAGATACTGACTTTCGAGCTTCAAATACAGATTTGCTACATTCATTAGAAAGTGATGATATGCAGCGTCACTTTCAGTCGAATCAATCTCATCATCAACGTTTACCACGAAACTTTCCACTTCGTACGAGATATTTTCTACACTTTCCTCATTTTTCTCCTCATGTGATTTTTCATCAATTTCGATATTATCATCAACGCCTTTGCAAGAGATATTCCGATGACATCTTGATAGATGTCCGGTGAAAGACTGCCCAATAAACACACGGTGGTTGATATGCAGTGGAATCAACGTGTCTTATCAACGTGTATTCAACTAGGTATATACGTGTTGAACACGATGAATTTGTGGGTACGATGTCCGCCTGAGACACGTGGTTCCGGTAAAATATACCACACTTTTGGTTTTAGCGTCCATCTCTACACCGAATACGTGTGAACCACGTGTAAACCACGGGTAAACCACTTGTATATTTCTCGTATATTCCATGGTCCGGAAAGATGGGTATAAAATTGCAAAATTACATTTAATTGTATTTCCCGTTAGTTGAAAATGTGTTTTAGCATTATGAGTCTACGATAAGCATATAAAAAAAATATGAATATTGAAAAAAAAATGCACGTCAATGGGATTGAACCTATGATCCCTTGGACCTGAAACTATAGTCTTGTCCCCGCGGCTACCGCCTCTCTTACAAAAGATGCAAGATTCAAGGTACATACGTTGTACGCTAGCTTTTGGAATTTGACGCACAGTGATTGACCATTCGATAATTGAAGTTGGGAGTTTGTTAATGTTATCCGATCGACACCTAACTTTATACACGTCTATATTACGCGGAAAGATCGTTAAGAACGCGTCTTGGGAACGTGTATTCCTCGTGTATTGTCCGTGTATTCCACGGTGATGGTGGATTGAACGTTTCTAAAAAGGTCGGATCCACGTGTCTCCAGCGGACATCGTACCATAAAAATCCACGAGTTGAATCCACTTGTAATCCATCCACGTCCACCATATTTCCACTTTTGCCACGTTTTTTCCACGTCTTTTCAACGTACCTGTGTTTATTGGGTGGATATTATCGTATTTTTTATGACAACTCTTGACAGGACATTTTACTTTCAAGCAGTTTGTTATATTCTCTTTCAAGTGTTTAAGAAATCGATTCTAATTTATGAACACTTGCTGACATAAATCTACCGAACAGATCAGTTGGGCGTTTCTGTTCCTTACTGCGATGCCATGGTTATGCATGATCTCCATCTTAACAGATACGCTGTGCATCCGGATGATATGCATTCGCACGCTTGGTTCTGTCTTGAAAAAGAACTTGCATCCGTCATAGCCGCAATGGAAGTCTTTACTCAAATTGCTGTGATATCGGTAATGACTCAAGTGATCTCGAAATATCCCTACTGAAAATTTCCAGGTGGGAATCCATAGAAATGTCAATGGATTTCCATGGAAACGATGGAAACCTATGTAGAAACCATAGAACGTACAAAATCATGGGGAATCCATATGGATGACTTATGGCCGTGCTATAGAAATTCTGGTGAAAATTATATATTAATCTCATGTTCACCCATAGATTTCCCTTCTTGAAATCCATGTGATAGCTTCTATGGATATCCAGGTAAATTTGGAGTGGATTCTTGTGGATGTTCCATAGAAATACATGGTTTTACATAGGAATAGCATAGTATACCTTGCACTGATTTTCCATGGAAACTGTCATAGGAAATCCACTGGATGACTTGTGGTCGTACTATAGAAATCCTGGTGGAAATTATATATTAAATCTCATGTCCACCCATGGATTTCCTTTCTTGAAATCCATGATTTCCCTTCTTGAAATCCATGTGATAGAATCTATGGATATCCAGATAAATTTTGAGTGGATTCTTGTGGATGTTCCATGGAAATACATGGTTTTACATAGGAATAGCATAGTATACCTTTCATTGATTTTCCATGGAAATTCATCGAAACCTTCATAGGAAATCCACTGGATGAATTGTGGTTGTACTATAGAAATCCTGGTGGAAATAATATACTAATCCCATGTCCACCCATAGATTTCCCTTCTTGAAATCCATGTGGAAGAATCTATGGATGTCCAGGTAAATTTGGAGTAGACATAACAATCCATGAAATATCCACATAGGTATGTTTTATTTTATTTCAAGTGTCCGTCATTAATGATTCAATATGTTTGTGGAATATCCAGGGATATTCAAGTAGCTCGATAGCTCAGTGGTAAGGTAATAGTCTACGGAAATGAGGGTCTTGGGTTCGAATCCTCGACTGGGAGTGACTTTTTTTTCTGTAAATGCACAAATACGCCCTATAGGAATCTATAGGTATCTACATAGGAATCCGGACTGAACCACTAGGGAAATCCATGTGATATTCTGAATGGTTTTCCACCTGGATATTTTCAGTACACATAGGAATCCACATCCAAGATACATGGAATCCCATGGAATCTCATAGATCCCCAGTTCGAAATTCCGATGGGAAACCATGTAGTTGTGCATAGGATTTCCACATGGATTTCCCACCTGGAAATTTTCAGTAGGGATGCTTGTACGATGAGCACAGAACCGACAGAGAAACATCTTGAGAATCTAAAAATAAAATCGTGAGAAAATAAAATTATTTATTCTCTGCAACTCATTTTGCCTAGTCAATCATATCATTGTAATATATTACCAATTAATGAGGTATCACATAACTGAATTGACTAGAACATTGTAGTCATCTATAAGGGGACCAGTAGACCAGAGAGCGCGAATAGCTCATCTATCTATGTATTTCGGCGTTCATGCCCGATATCCGCTTACTTGTCTTCAAAGCAGCCCATGCGTTTTTGTTTACAACAAAATTGACAATTATTTTCAGAAAGAATCAGCACTTTTCAGCGCTAAAAATTCTGTAGTACATCACCTAATCTTTCGTGATCTTGCATGAATCGACTATCTACAATATATGTATTTCTTGATGTTCAAAGAATAAACAATAGCCCTGAATTTTTTCAGATTTATAGAATTTCACGATATTCATGAAAAAAATGATCTTTGAATTTCCTTAACAGCACTTTTCGCGACATACTGGTCCCCTTAATTCAATACTCAAAAAATAAAAGGCAAACGTAAGAATTCGACAGAGGTTGAGTGCGAGGTTATGTCGTCTTTATAGCATGTATATCAAGGTTTAACTGTGACACGTTCGAATCGTATTAGATTTTAGGGCTAAATTTTAGCTTGAGTATGTTTAACACTGCAGGCATGAATATTAGATATTCTTCATGACTGTAGGTGATAATTTATGAAGGTGCCACGTGTGGCGGCCGGTTGGTCTGCGTCACTTATCTGGAGAGTAATACTTGCTAAAATAGCTGAATTATACTGTATCAAGAGACTCGGTAGAGTCTCGCGCCAAGTACATTAAAAAAAAAATTTAATGCACGGCGCAGAGACTCGCCGAGTCTCTTTACCCGAACGGGAGCGAACCGGGCAGTGGGGAAAATTATTTAATCGTCTTTCTTCCGCCTCGCTTCATACATGGGTTTGAAATATTTATCCTGGGACATGGGCGTAATAAGCTTTCATTAGAGCCCAATTTCGATGTAATCGGTACACGGAGAGCTGAGATAGATTATTTGAATGTTTCCGATACCCGTTTCCTCGGCAGAATTTTGTTCGTCTCTCCTTCTCCAGTCAGCTCAATTGCTCTATTCCTACGACAATAAAAATGAGAGAAGAGCGACCACCGCTAGACAGCAAGAATTCACAGCGATCGACGTACCTAGGTTAGTCGCCAGACGGCGCTTCGGAAGGCACGATTGTAGAGTCGAGAATCGCCACCGAAGTGAATAGACCGCCATGTTTAAACGTAAGATCGAGCATCGATTACCTGAGACAGAGCTGTCAGTTGCGTCGGTCGCAATAAAATCTCCTCATTTTCCAAGTTTTATGCGCTTTGTTTCTATCTGTTATTATTATACAGATGTTAACGTATGAATCGAAGAGCTGAATTGTAATAAATAGGGGTGTCTCGCATAAAATCATGAAACTTGCAATTTTGAGGTTAGAAATGTGGTTAACAACACGTATACGTACGGAAAAATTGTTGAGTGTTCATTGTGTGAAAGTGGATTTGCTTACACGAGCTTCGGATTCATTTCAATACAGATCTCTAACAACCAGATGAGGTATATGTAGTTCCATGTGTAATGAATTGTGTCTAGCGTAGACCGGCGTGCGTTCTAAAAACTCGACCGTCTACCATCTACAGTGTCTTGGTTTTGGGTTTCATATAACTCGCAAAATAGTTTTATGGTCACATTTTTCTTGATGTGAAATTTCAAAAGCTGTGGCTAAATTCTGACACAGTCTCGGTTCATGAATTTTCACCGCCAAATTAATAACATTGCAGTTTTTCTATTTTATGGAATATTTATTGAGTCCCAATAATCTGCTGAACTCAATAAATTTCAGATGAAATGAGACAAACAAACTTATTCATTCACTTTGGTCATAACTAATTTAGATGAGCAAAAAAGTTTTATCTCGTTACTTTTGCTTGATTGATTGAAAACATTATTTGCAGCAATAATGCGTATCTCATTTCATCCAACTGACAAACATATCAATGCCAAATTTGAAACGCTGTGGTATTCGCCTCACAATACACAGATTGATCACTTTTGAAATGTGTGACAGTTTCAACGATGCAACATATTTCCGAACGTATTTGTTAGAAATAAAAGTATGAATTTCAATACATCAACTCTAGTTCTAAAGTGTGCATCCACAAAACAGAAAAATAAACCTAATTGGAACTTTAAACAACCCTGAAAATCTCTCCGCTGAACTGAAATGGGTGAAAACGGGCTTCGACACCAAATGTAACTAATGCCGATGCGCTTCAGGTAAAGCCCTACCGATTTTTTCAAACTATCAGGGATAAAAAATAGCTGATTTCTATACAAATGGCTCTGACGGTAGAAATATGTCCGAGTACAATAAGTCGCCAAGACAAAGTTGATACGAACATTTGTCATGTTTCTTCATAAATACTTGTTCACTTAAATGCCCTAATCGTCTCCAAGATTACCTGTGACAAATTATTCATTGTACATGACATAATTTCTCTCCTGATTTTCTAATTGGGACAATGATTATTTTATCGTTAGTTTTATTCAAAACTTTTATCAGAGTCTGCGAAAAATTATCTAGGTTCGGACGATAATGTAATGTATCAACAATTTTGGAGTTACATACCTAACATTATACTCAACAGGCTTCATATTATTTAGCAGAAGACTGGTGAAATTTTTGGCAAAAATTGGTTTTTACGGCACAGGCATTAAAAAGTCACTTATTGACGCCTGTTTTCGTTCCGGCAAATGGCAATTTATACCGCTAAGTTCAAAGTTGCGGTATAAAGTCTTTATTCTGCAACTTTGATGCACAGTTCGAAGTGCGCATGTCAAAGTTGCGGAATAAAGTCTTTATACCGCAGGTTGTAACGGGTGCTTCTTGTATCGTTTCTAAACGATTCTTGAATTGCTTTAATTTGTTCGTTTACAAGTTCGTTACGGGAGGATTCTCACCAATCCTGACTTTGACAGAATTCGTGGATTAGAAGTGAAGAAGATAAATCTTTTAAAATACAATTCGAGTCTCTTCCAAAATGTTTCTTGTAGACGTTGACGTCGCTGTAATCGAAAACTGGAGTTGTTTTCAGGATGTGTCGTAGAAGAAGGAATCCTAAAGGATATTATCCAGGATGTCTTCTACTATAGATCCTGATTACTCTTGTTGGCTGATTTGACGACTAGAAATCCCCACGAGTCCCAACTGGAGATTTCTTAACGTAAGAAACGATTCTCCGTGTGACGTTTGTCAAAATATTCTCTACAGAATATTTTCAAAAGATTTAATGAAGAAGAACGATTAAATTGTTTGACCTTTTATTTTATTGGATAAAAGTTTCAAAATACGTCAACTCATTTCTCCTATCTTTTGGGAACTGGAATGTTCTCGAAACTAACATTTGAAAATCCAAATATAAACGCAACACGCTTTCTTTCTTCTTCCTTCTAACTGGTCTCCATTGCCTACTCTTCCGTCTGACTGTGAATTCACCAGAGAACAGCTTCATCCAATGTTCAATTCAATCTCAGACTCGGACTTCTTGGTTGACCAGTTGAGGATTCACGGAGCCTAAGAGAAGGAAAGAACAACCCTTCTCAAGGTTACCCCCTCTCTATACGCAGTTCGTGCGGAACTCAACTGGCGTCAAAGTGACTATTAATGCCTTTTCCGTGAAAAATATTGTATGGGGCGCGCGCAGAAAGTAACTGTTCAGCAAGGTTATGTTTTTAGTACTCGCCGTTGCTTTACAAGGCTCGCCTTCGGCTGACCAGGTAAACCCAAGGACTCGTACGAAAAACATAACCTTGCCGAATAAACAGTTACTTTCGGCGCATGCCACATAAATATCTGTTATCAATTCCCACAATGTTGGAGAGAGGTGTACAAGAAAATCCTTTCACAAGGTTTTGAATAATGGTAGTACAGACTGTGAAAAAAAACTCAGCCTTCTGCGACGAAAGTGTAGACAAGGAATTTTAGGCAGCGGTGGGCAAAATCTTCATCGCAAGGTTCTCTGCTCTTACATTTTCACCGCAGGAGACTGAAGTTTTTTTTTCACAGTCTAAGCTACCTAAGCTACTATTATTTCAAAAATGTTGGAACGATTTTTTTATGCGATAACGATATTCGATATTCAATATTCGAATGCTCAAGGAAAATTAGAGTGAGCAGTAGCTATGACCCTGCATGCAACGAACTCGTTCATTCCCGGTCCCAAGCCCAGGTGCGAAAAAGGAGGAGGGCTACACGCCGAGCTACACGCTGCAGGTATATAGGGTAAAGTCGGGATAGATGCCCCACCTAAGGGGAATGAATTTTTAAAAATTACGTGTTTCATGAAAAAAAAATTTCATTGCACTGAGTTACTTCACAATACTTTGGTGATATTTGGATAGGAACAGAATATTTTTTTTGTACTTAATCCTAATGGGAATTCCGATAAATGGATATAATGTTTTGGCCATCTCACCCGCAGGGTATGGGTGAGATGCCCCACGTATGTGGGTGAGATGCCCCATGAGGGAGAGATGGCCTCTTCAAGCGATTCAACATTATATGAACGGAAAAATCGTTTCTTTGATGTGCATTGGCATTTTCCGCAATACTGTGCCACGGGCTTTGTTCGCTTTCGTCTATTTTGAGACAGTGCTCATAGCAATTGATTCTCTCTATAGACCAATGGTGATTCTAACCTCAAAATCGAAACTAATGTCTATTTTAAGGTTAGATTCCTCAGTGTTACTAACGTCACCCACTTGTCCACAGAATCAGATGTGACAGAATAAAACTCGGCAAGTGAATAGGGGAGACCGGGGTAATGTGGACAGCGGGGTAAAGTGACCATCTCGAATAATTTCTTGTTGAGCGATTCTAAGAAGGCAGTATTTACACCGAGGGTTTGTGCTGACGTACTTTACAAAATGAAATAGTTGAACCCTATGAAATATTCAATATTTCGGGAAAAATCAATCAATTTAGTTTCACGCCGTGTAGATTGATAATTTCCGTCAACTCAGATTTCGGATTATCGTGCCGTCAATGGCATGTTTTGACTAGGTTTATTTTTTTCTCGATTCCTTGAAACGTCTACTTAATGGTACTATCAATTCTTTTTTTGTTAAACATAGTTTGCATCAAGTTTTCAATTAAATTGTTGTCGGGTTACCTGCGGGGTAATATGAACGGGGAAAAGTGGCCATGTACGCCACGAGCGCTGTTAGCCGCCGAGCGTCAACCTAACCTCACTTCGGGTGACATTTGAATCGCGACAGCGGTGTCGTGTTTCGAACATTTTCGATTCGAGTAGGTATCACAATTTTCACAGTCACGTGCTTTTATCAGACTCAGGGCAATACGTACAGATTTTGCAATGTTTTGACGTTATTTTCATCCTAATACGAATAAGGAATCCGTCATAATACGAATTTTTCCACTTGGCCCCATAAGCTTGATCACTTTACCCCAGCATCGGGGTAAAGTGATCAGTTTGCAGGTTAGGTTTATATCGATTATGACGCAAGCACATCGCAATAATATCGGGTTTGACCGTCATAATTGCTTACCTAAAGGTACAAACTACAAAATATATACGACATGATAAAGCTTTAGTCGATATTTTATGTTTTATGTCCGAATGAGTCTTAGGGTATCCACTTTGCCCCGGTCTCCCCTATGTGATCTTTTACCAGAAACTATAGTTTCCGACAGAAATTTCACGGAAAACACGAAAATCTACTTGAATATGGGTGGGGCATCTATCCCGCATTTTTGTGGGGCATCGGGCATCTCTCCTGATTGGGGTGAGATGGCCTTTTTGTCCATACTTTCATTTCCATGCGTAATATGACGCCGATTTTGATGGTGAATGACCTTCAACTATCCACGAGAATGTCTTAATCCACTTTGCTCATTGATAAATAGTTGGCCCTATGCAATGAATAACAGTCAAAGCTACAGCAGCGAAAATAGTCCGAGTTCTGATCAGTCAAAGCCAATTTTTGTGAAATTGTGAACTTACCGTACTCTTCCGATGACCCCTAAGCCCTTGCTGCTTTTTCTTCACTGATGCAGCCCACGCAATTTGTAATATAACAGAAAAGATTCCCCAGTCACAAGACTCCCATGTCGCCGAGCACCATTACCGGAAAGAGCAAGGTATAGCGGAAACGAACGCGCACGGAAACAAAAACGGACGGAAACAGAAGAGTTAGATGCGCACAGGGTTACTGCGCAAGCATTTCACACAATATTAGGTCAATTATCGAACTATTTTGAAACTTAATACATAACTAGAAGGCGTTGTTCCTCATTCGCTCGCTTCGCTCGCTCACTCGGTTGGAAGAGAGCGTTGTTCCTCACTCGCTTCGCTCGCTCGGTTTTCAGTGGTATTTCAAATATTTTGGGAGTATCCTGTGTGGAAATTGCCCGGGTTGGCCCTATTACAAGGAGGTTGCTGGTCAGGCCCTGGCCGGGCAACTATTTAGTCAATGCACCCAGCCAGGCCCTAGCCGGGCGCTGGCCAGGTAATCATTTTGTTCAAGTGCCTAGCCGGGCGCGGGCCAGGAACTGGTTGAGCAATTTTGATTCCAAGAGCCTATTCGGGGCCTAGGCAGGTGCTAGCCAGTCCGAATTAGGTTATTATTTCAACCATTCGCTTAAAATTTCCCAGCAATGAGCCCAAGTTGGAATCCCACTGGCCATATGACAACGACGACAACTGGAACTACACATCGCAACATAACCTTGTAACGTGGCAAATACTTTGCCCGTTGTGGCATCCCTCAACGCCGCGGAAGGCTTGAAAATATCCTCGCGCGACTCTCGGTAACGCGCATAGAATTAGGAAATGTATCGAGAGGTCACGTGGTTCACTAGAGCAAGGAGCCACCTTGCCCCGCTCCCCCGCGCACCGACGAGCTAGCGCGGGGAAGACGAGCTTAGCCATCTTTGCCAAATTCTGCCGAGAGAGCTTCCATCTTGGTTTTTGAGCTAGCAACAGGTACTCTGTTGCGCCGTGCGTTAAATTCCAATTTTAAGTATTCTTTAGAGTCTTCCGAGTCGTCCAAAACCTCGCGATTAGTACGCCAGTGCATCGTGCAACCCGTGCACCTAAATCAAGCCCCGTGACCTCGCCTGTGAACCCGTGAGCCCGAAAACGCGATTCCGCCGGACCGCTGGCACGTGGCCGCGACCGGCTTCCCCGCGAGCCCGAACCTCCAAGTGTGACAGTGAGCCCCCAAAGACATTGCCACTCCACTTTGGGAATACCCGAGTACCGCCGATCCAAGGTAGGATCTTTTTCGTCCATATTTCCGCCCCCTGCGCTGCGAGAAACCTGTAACCGTTTTGTCTAGGTGGGCTTGGCTACCGCCAAGACCGTTGGAGCCTGAGACGAGGAGACCTGCGTTACGGGAAGTACCCTAGGTCCGCTAGGATCGTTTTTTGCCTGCTTTTTGCCTCTCGCATCGCTTGTAATTTCAGCTTTCTACCCCCGCCATCGACCTCCCGACCTGCACGCGCCTCCGCGAACGGTCGAGTCCCGATCCCGCTTTTTATCGTTATTTTTCTCATTGCCATTTGAATTTCGCTCGTGTGTGTTCATGTGTGCGTGTCCGTGTGATTCGCGCCTGTAGAGGTGGTCCCAGTTGAGACTCACGCTCTACGTAGGGTGCGCAGAATCACCGCGCACGCCGCGTTACTTCAACCGTCGCCGAGCTACGGTTAGCCGTACGCTG
>JAFFZH010013105.1:0-61819 GCA_018420115.1 Euura saliciscinereae
AGCCAACTTCAGACCTGTTTTCGATTCTGGCCAACTTCAGACTCCACATATGCAGATTGAATTACGAACGATGAGTAGCATTATGAAGTTGGCTTCAATCGTGAAATTAGGTCTCAGACGCAGTTGAACCGGTTCAGAACTGTTTGAAAGCTTGTTTCTCGATTCCAGCCAACTTCAGACCTGTTTTTCGATTCTGGCCAACTTCAGACTCCACATATGCAGATTGAATTACGGACGATGTAACAGTCTGAAGTTGGCTTCAATCGAGAAAAGAGGTCTAAGACAATTGGACCGGTTCAGAACTGTTTGAAAGCTTGTTTCTCGATCCTAGCCAACTTCGGACTGAATCATCTTTTGGAATTCACCCTGTATGTAGATTGTAGAGGCTGCATAATATTCGCACTTTGCTTTGCCTATTCCGCATACCTCGCGACTCCCACGTATCTCTCTTTATATCGTACTCGAGTATGTTTCAATCTTCTCACACAACGTCGCGACTAATTGTGTTGTATAAAGTGAGCTTCGTGTTCTAACTATGCCCAGCGAACAATGCATTTATTAAGAAAATTCTTCGCCATACATACACCTATACACACAGTACGAAGATAATTGAACCTTTGATAAAGAAACGTATGTAATACACACGCATAGAAATATATTCAATTTTATTTTTATTTTTTTTCATAACTGTTTCAATTCCTCTCGTCGCATGAATCTCGCGCTCTACACGCCTCTTTTTTTTTTCATTTTTGTTAAATGCAAATCACGAATATCTGCTGCTTCGACCACGCGAACGATCAAAAGTTCGATATGCGTGTCGATAAAATATCGCGTTACAATATCCGGTTTTATGTTTTGTAAGTCAGAAAGAGAGCACGATAACACACGTGCATAAATTTATTATACTCACTCTATTTGTCGTTCGAGAAAATCAACGCCTATCGTTTTTTTGTAATCCCTGGTATACGTTCCTTTACAGAATCTCTGTATCATCGACGATTTACCAACAGCGCCATTTCCCACTATGACCACCTGCGGGGGCAAAAAATTAGCTGTAGTTATTCAAAAACTATTTTCATATTTTTTTTAGAACAATAGCCAAAGGGTGGGAAGGGGGGAAAGATAATAAATAGAGACTAGGGGCTATTCACTCAAACTTTGGTTGACAAGTCATTCCGTGATTCCAGATGATTTTTCATATGATTCTATATGAATAATTCTCGATGATTTCTTCTGATTTTCGATCATTTCCAAAGTGATTTCGAAAAAAAAAAAATTGAGCTGATTTCCATGTACTTTATAGAAGTGATTTTGTCTGATTTTGAATGATTTCAAACCGCAGGGTGTAGGTACAGTTGATTTCAGGAGTGAAAAAGTAGGTTATCAATTGTCGGTTTAATTACTACAAGAAAAAAAAGATCTACATAATCTTCGGTTTCTTCTGAATTTTCAGACT
The DNA here is from genome assembly GCA_018420115.1 of Euura saliciscinereae. NCBI lineage: Eukaryota > Metazoa > Arthropoda > Insecta > Hymenoptera > Tenthredinidae > Euura > Euura saliciscinereae. The sequence goes on from JAFFZH010013105.1 coordinate 1,457, forward strand.
ATTTTATTATTAAAATTTCTTCTAGATATCCAATGATAATAAATTACTGTATAAACTACAACAGGCTGATTTAAATATGTTTAATGTTGATGGATCAATCTTCACTTCTCATGAATATGAATGAACCGTTAAATTTGAGTGTTTCTTTTTTTTTTCAAGATGCTTCCGTGTGGAATAAGGAATCGTATAATGATCGAAATCAAAGTGTGTGTTTTATTTTTATCGATTTTTTATTGGTTCATATCTTTTGACCAGAGTTCATGGGTTTATAAGAGAATTATTGTTTTTGTGTTGTCGAATTATAGTATCTCAGGTAACGGTCCATGGTCTCAATGTGAGTTTCGAGAAGTAGGCTAAATCGATAAAGGCCGAAGTCCGCGCGATGCGATTCACCTCTGTGAAAAACCGGTCGCTGCAGCAGCAAATTCAGGAAATGAATCGCGGATAGCGTATGGTTTCCCACAGGGTTCGGGTTTCGCCTGATGCAGTCCGACTGACCGGATAACGACCTAAGGCCGTGAAATTTAGACGATTTGGGGTGATGTCCGAATTCCGAATATGGAAATTAGAGCACCGAAAGCGTCAAATACCGAATTTTTGTGTTACGATTGCTTAATATACCGAAATTTGAAAATCCCAACATTGGGTATTTAAAACAGAACCGTAGAATACTGAAATATCCGAAAGCAGACTAAACCGACTGACATAATACCGACACAGAGAAAAAGAACGACTTTTCAACGAATCGAATTCAAATAATTCGAAAGGTCGCAAAGTTCCTAAATGTCATTAATTCGAACACGAATTAAAAATTTCGGGGTTTTGAGGTTCCTAAAATTGACTGTTTGCGTACTCTTCCGGTAAAATACCTCGTATGTTTAACGATTTTCGGATAACTATAATTCGGCATTTCGACCATTTCAGAATCTTGCCTCATGCCTGTCGAGCTCAAGAACTTTAAACCTTCTGTTATATTCACTGTATGAAGATTTCAATTCTGTATGTATTTTGAAATCCCAATTCCAACCCCGCCCCGACGATTTTTTATCGCTTCTTCGTTGTACTTCTCGATATAACGAAATATGGGATATCATCTGCAGGAGAAACGTTCACGTTCAGGTTCGACCGGGCTCAAATTCAACGATTTAATCTGCCCGTAATTATTTCGGATTATTAGTCCGAAAGGAACTTAATTACCGCTCTTATTCGGTTCTGAAAAAAGTTTCACGTATAGCTGATCTGTATCTTCAGTTACATAATAAGCAAGTTTAAAAAACATTATCCGTATGTATAGTAGGCGCCTGCCTATAATAAATAGATTTCTTTCGATCCGCTCTTTTTATCTTCTCGTTTCTATGATTTCAGAGAAATAAGGAATTTGCATATTTTAATCAACCCGAAAATCAGAAATAGAGTTTTCACTAGATCTCCACGTTTTTACGTCTGGTCTTGTGACCAAATTTTTGTTTCTCGTTATCTCGAGAACGAGGGCGCGGATTTTGATAAAATTCGGCTCAATCGACGCGGCTTTTCTCAACTCAGAATTAATTAGATTTTGGCTTTGATCGGTTCAGTACTTTCTGAATTATTTAAATAACAAAATTCTAAAAAAATACAATAAAAATGACGATATCTTGAGAACGGATCAACAAATTTGAACGAAATTAGGTACCACATGGTGTTTTGGATCGTTGATCTCGAATCTGAAGTCAGTTCTTCAAAATTTCAATTTTCCTATCCGATACGCTTAAAAAAAAATCAATCTCGATGAAATTCATAATAGCTGTAAATGAAATAAATGACGGGATGTTCAAAGGCTGGCTCATAGTCCGCTTGTTTGTTCTTTGCTTCAGTGTGAAAATCGTGTAACATTGAAACGTGCTAATTTAATCGCTGTGGATAGCCACGGTTAAATTGATGACTTTTTTTTCGTTTTCTCATTCTTACAACAGTCGGTACACAGCGATTATTCAATGCCAAATATTCTTCTCAGGTAGATATAATCGTTTTTTTTTTAAATTTATATTCTTCAACATGTACACCATATCCAGCTGCGATTTATACAATTAACGTTACAATCCTAAGAATCATTAATTAAAAAATTCTCATGTGGAACGTGCGCGGTATCAAAAATAAAAATAAAAATATGAACGAGGACGTTAACTTCTTGCTATACATATAAATAATTTATAAATCAAGATAAACGAAAGAAAAAAAAAGAAGTAGATATTCCATATTCGAACCACACGAAGTTAATCTCAATTGTTACAAAAGATGGAAAAATTTAATCTCACAGCAATGCGATTCGAGTGTAAGTAAAATAAACTTCCCATATACCGTTAACACAATCAAAGATGGAGCTTGAAAGTTCTCTTACTTTCTTATTATATGGGTGCAGTTACTCGCCTCATTTCATATCTCACACTCGCTCTGTGCGTGAGCCGGCAATTAAGTCATATTGAAACTCTCACAAACTCTTCCGCTGTTCTATTGTTTATTATATTTATTATTCTACGACAACGCTGCTACAAAGGATAGAAAATAATAATAAAAAAAAATAAAATAAAAACAAGCGAGAACCGATATTTGAATGGCTAGTATCGATTTAATAACGATAAGAATTCATTTTATACCCGTTAGAGAGAATACGAGCATCGGGAGGTGTGATGATAACGGATGTAGCGAAGACTCGATATACTCGTAGATGTGAATGTGGCACCGAATAATAAATCCGAGTTTCTAATTCTACGTCTCTACGTATCTCCTTTTGATAGATCGCGCATATCATTAGCATACATTGAGCGTGTATACATATAGCGCGTAGATGTTTTAAAAATAGGTTGATAGAAGTTGAACAATTACCTTGAGTGATATCTCGAGTTCTTCCTCTCGCATTCTGACTCCGCTGCGATTAGCATAATATCCAACAATTATCTGTGTCTCTCCCCTTCCAGGACGGGTTCGTCAAACTTTCAAATACTTCACTTTTCATTAGACTCGTATAAATCATTTTCTGATACCAGTGATACGGTTGAAGATCAAATTTTCATGTAAACGAGCGACACCTCGACTCCGACGGCATCGTTACTTTGTTCGATGCGACTCGGATACTCGGAATAACAAAATAGTCCCAATTAAAAACCGCGATTTGACACGATATCGAATGAAAGGAACTCACTCGACCACCGAATTCGCGGTAGCCGACCGCCGACTGAGCCACCTGTGACAAACACCTGCCGTAGAACCGCTGGGGCTCGTCTAGTTACTAATTGGCTCGTTGCGGTGGCGACCCTGCGCGGCGAACAGGCAGGTACCGAATCCCCGCGTAAATTCAAACGGTGTTGGAAACTTTCTTTGTACTAGAATTTTCTTTTGATTCGTGTTTATTACCGATACAATTATACTAATATATGCAGAGTGTGAACGAATTATACGACTGTCTAGCAATTTATAATAAAAACAGATTAATTCTAATGTAAAAAAAGTTATACAATTATATTTATATTGTATCGTAGAATTAGTATTTTACTTATCAATTTTTTGTTTTACATAAATGTGTGTTATTCTACAGTATGTGGTTTTTTTTTTTATTCTTCAATATATTTATAATTTATGAACTTTCTGTTTTACTATTATTTAATTTAGAATAAGAGAATTGATCTATATCTTTGTCTGAGCAATTTTGTTTCATGTGAGTTGCGTGTGATTAATAATAAAAAAACAAATAAGTAAGCGAAAGTAGAAAGACTCCGGAAATATTACAACTATAGATTTATTATTTTTGTAATTTCATGTATTTTTATTTTTTTTTCTGTAGAAATTATAAAGTATAGATAATTGTAAATGTATATGTACGACAACAAAAATATATAGTATATAGTGCTTGGATAATACAGTTTGCTTCTTAAGTATAAAATAAAATATCATTATAACGTAATAACTAAAAAATGAGTATATACTTGATGTATGTGTGTATGTGTTTAATTGATACTTATAAATTAACTGATCTTTACATTATTTAAATTTGATAGAATGATATTCTATTTATATGTATAGTTTGGAGGAGGCTGTAAGCAACATGACGTTCCACAAAATTAATGGTAGGGTATAGTAAAGTTATCATAGTTACATACAATAATATTGCGTTACAATGAAAATACATATTTATATATTATATACGGTATATTTGTTTGTTATTATCTATTTTTATTTCATTTTTCATTTAAATTCAATATATATTCAATTATTATACATATCATAAAGGATGCAATTTGTTTACACGGCAGTCTGAAAATCGTTGTTGCAGTTCTTCTGGATCAGTTTTATTGTTTTTTATTTTGTTTTTTTTACTTTTTTTTGTCGTATCTGTTTCTTCCATTCGTCGAGCGTCATTTTGCCTTTGTTAATCAATTGATGGATTGTTCATGATAAATATAAATTATTTTCTGTGAGTCGATTCGAGACGCAAGAAAGTAGCTCTCTTCAAGCTAAACTCGTAAAAGGTAAATCACGATTATATGCGTCACAAAAAGCTGGTGAAAAAAGAAATATTCAACTCGACATTAAAAACGAAAAGTAAAATCGTCTAGAGAATAGAAAAAAATATTCATCAACACAATTCCAAATTGTGACGCACAACGCATTACGGATGAAAATAAATTCAATCCTAGCAGACGTTGATTTTGAGGAAAATTGTACGGGAAGAACGTGTCGAATTTAATTTCAACGAAGATTTGTATTTAGTCATGAACAAACTAGGCTTTGAAAATAACCAGTTTGCTTATTTATTGGAAACACCGTACCTATACAATTAATAAACTTTGTTCTTGTGTGATTAAAAAAAAATGAGCGAATTCGTATCCTACGGTCCCTGTCCAACCACGATGCATCTACAAAAAACGTATTCTGTACATTGTTTAAACGGTATAACTTTAATGGTAAACCGAAACTATTCAATAAAAGAAATATTAAACTTTTCCGGCTAAAAGAATAATTCAATGTAGAGAGAAGATTGAAGATTGGAAAAAAAAAATAATAATCAAAAAATAGAAAAAGGAAACACAAAACGAAATATACTTTGTATCTCTAGCACACAATTCGCTATTATAATGAGAAATAAATTCTTAAAACTAAACTTACGATTACTTTATTTTTATTTTTTTTAAATTATTTTTCATTATTTTTCATGAACACTTAACGATTAATTCTTGTCGAGATTGAATACATCGGTTTGAAAATGTCTTGCGCGTTATGCTCTCCAAACCCGTTTTCAAACGAACAGTCATTAATTACAGTAACAGCGACGTCAGATCCGAGAAAATTTTTCAAGTTCGATCAAATAATAATGTAAAGAGACTTTGTAATTTTAATAATAATAGCAAGTCACGTTAAAAATATATACCACGTGAAGCAATAACACTCGTAATGTATTGATCGATATTCAGCAACTGTAATTATCACATCATCGAATCTTCCGCAATATACCCGACTTTGATAGGTAAAAGAATAAAGATCCTCGTCGCTTGACTGTTACGTACCAAGACGAATGAGAATAGACATAAGTAAGGCGGCGAGTAGTAAAGTACTGCCAAAAAAGAAAAATTGGCATTTTAGAATATACATTATTTTTTTTTGTTTCATCAAAACTCACGCACCGAGTAATATTTCATCGAGGCTTCGGCTCGATTTTAATAAAGATTGCTTGCGACTCTATTCGATATTTAACGTCGCTTTTTTGCTCCCATAATATTATTTAAAGTTGATAAGCAATTTATTTTCTTTGTAAAAAAAAGAAACTTCAAATTTCGTGCGTTATTTATCTCTAAATTCCATAATTTTTCGTACAGACAGAAAAAAACAACAAAAAAAAACTTAAAACTTGTATATGGCAACTAGAACCGAAAAAAGACAAAAATAACTAAATTCTCTATGAAAATAATATGTAGAATAATATTGACCAAAAGCACTCGGTCTTTGGATCAATCTTTTAGATCTTTTTTTTTTCTACAATAGTCAGAGAATTTTCAATAGCTACAAATCCGAAGTTCGTTCTTTCCGATTAATCGAGTGAAACTATAAAACTTATCTCGACGCGAGATCCGCTCGCTTTAGGTTTTTTTCTTTTCTTTTCTATTTTATTTCTTCACAAATTCTTTCGCCGATAGATCAGCTTTTGCAAAGGCTAATTGACGAATATGTATACGAACACAATTTATCATCTCGAAAGACACGATTTATATCTAATCGTTCAAATTCGCAGTCTAGTTTTGTGCTGTTAAGAAAAATAAAGAAAAAACAAAACGATTAACCAGCAGACCCGACAGAACTTGACCTCGCAAATTACTGACGTGCAGCAGCTCAGTACGCCGCGGATGCCTCTTTGTACTCGGAGCCATCCATTGTAAAGAAATCTTCCAATTTCCATTGAAGAGTCTCAAACGTCGGCCTCTTCATCGGATCTTTGTTCCAACATTCTAACATTATATCGTAGAGAGTATTAGGACAGGTAGGCGGACACGGCATGCGGTATCCGTGTTCGACTTGATGTAAAACTTCGGCGTTGGTCATGCCTGAGGAGAAGAAAACGTTATTGGTATTAAACCTTCGGTGAAAGACTCGATTCACCCGGAAACCAAGGTAGAATAATTCTCACCAGGGTACGGTATTCTTCCGTAGGTGACCAGCTCCGTCAGGAGAATTCCAAAGGACCAGACGTCTGATTTAATACTGAATTTACTGTAATTTGCAGCTTCAGGCGCGGTCCATTTGATCGGGAATCTGGCCCCTATCCTCGCCTCGTATTCGTCCTCTTTGATGAGTCTGGCCAGCCCAAAGTCGGCTATTTTTACGATATTACTATCCGCTACCAGCACGTTGCGGGCGGCAAGATCTCTGTGGATGTAATTCTGCGATTCCAGATAAGCCATGCCAGCGGCTATCTGAGCGGACATATCGATCAGTTGGGGAAGTTTCAAACCACGACCTTTTCCTGGAAAGGAATTAAAAGTGTTACATTTCTGGAATAGTGATACTGGAAAAAATGTAATTTTACCTTGTAGGAACTCCAGCAAGCTCCCGTTCCTCATTAGCTCCGTGATGATATAGATCGGTTCCTCCATTGTGCATACGGCGTACAGTTGGATAAGCTTAGCGTGTCTCAATTTCTTCATTATTTGAGCCTCTGCGAGGAAATCTTTGGGGTCCATAGTTCCAGGTTTCAGTGTTTTTATAGCTACTGGTGTGGTATTGTTCCATAATCCTTCCCATACTTCGCCGAATTGTCCCTGCCCGAGTTTTCGTACAAATTTAAGAGACGATCTGTCGATCTCCCATTGATCTCGCGTGCGATGACTCAAACCCTCCGTCACAGGTTTCTCAACCTGGAAACAAAGCCAAATACGGACCAGTCAACGGTTAATTACAGCAGAAAGATTAAACATAATTTCATACATTTCATCTCACATATATCGACGGTGAATATTGTTGTTTATACAGCATGCGTGCTTTCTACAATTTACTAGCTTGAACTAATTATTCCAACTATTCATTACGATCTCGGTGACGGAGTGAAAATAATTCATTATTAATTGATCAGCGTTGCTTTTATCTCTCGCATCTATTAAACTCAAGGAGCACTTTTCTTCCAAACAATTGTTCTTGTATAATTTTAGGGAGCTATTCATTTTTTTTTAAACATAAATCTGTATATTTGATAGCGAGGTAAATTTACATTACATAAAATGATTATAATGAATTCAGGAAGCAATTTTATGAGTTGGTTCAAACATTCAAGATTTCTAATACAGACTACTGACAATTGAGCGATTTCATTCTTATTTCTAGATAAATATAATATTATTATTAAATTTGTAAGAAAATATATGATAGAGTTAGTGAAAAACCTTCTTTCAATCTTAATACTAGATTCTTAAAAAATGTTAAACTTTGTCACTAGCATTCCGCAATACAATTCAAACGTTCAAGTCTCTGTCTGAGATCCTGTACCGGACATGTGATGCAAACGTTATAATTGTCAGATCATAACTCATGATAAGAATGATGAAGAATATACAACGCTTTTGTTAAAAACGTAAGAATTTCTTCTTTTTTGTTCTTGTCATGTTATTCGAATATGTACAAACTGTTGATAATGATAAACAGAATCACTGACTCCACTCATACTCCGAATTGCTCTTGAGATATCGAAAGTGTGATAAAACATTTCCAAGAGACGTTTGAGAGAATTTAATAGTAGCATTCTTATTTCCTGCTTCAGCGTTAACGTTAGCCACAAAGATGATATTTCTAGTGCCTTTGGAACATGATTCCATAAAGCACAGGCTTATGCTGGATCATCGTCCGAGAGTATTATTCATAATTGTAACGTGATTTGTAGCGGCGTCGTTGAGGATGAGCGAGTAATTTGTATCGGGACATTAAATTTACCAAGAAAGTCCAGCGGGAGGCGGGGCAAGCAATAACAGACAAACAGACACACTCTATTGAGATAACACAATTCAAATGTCAAACTAACGCCTCTTAAATTTTCTCCTTCTCAATATCATTTTTTACAAGGCTTCATTAAATCGTGATTTACAATTCAATAAAAAAGAATTGAATGCAGGTAACGTAATGGAACCAGTCTATTATTTCGATCGTTCAAAACCGTTATGCAATAATAGAATATTAACGACTTTTTACACTTATTGTGTACTCAAAAATTTAAGATGCCTGTTGATTTATTCATCGGCAAAGTCTACGTATAATTATTATAAATAATCTGACTTATTCCCGTGTTAGCAAAGTCCAACAGGAGTTTAGACAGTGCCTTCGCAGTGCAGATAAAATAAAGTAGATTTACAAGATTTTTTTTATTTTCTTTTCACAAACGACGATAACTATGAAGTATCTAAAAAGCCTTAACCAGTTGCAATTTTTTTTTACTGTGGTGTGTAACATTCTTAAAGAAATTTCTCTCATGCAGCAAGCTGTCTAAACTCCTTTCGGACAAATTATCGATCCTTAACATACGTCCATAAGTTTTCCTTACCTGTACGCATGGTTTGCACAGATTTACGCAAAGTCCGTCCGCGTCTTTGCTATAATGTTCCACCAATTCCTGCAATGTCCTGAACGTTGTACGCCTAGCTATAAAGAAGCCACCTTCGTCTAGCTGTCTGATACGATAATGTTTCACCGTGTCTCCGTCTCGTACTAGAACAACAATCACCCGTCACATAGTTTGTGCAATTTATCTCCGGAGGTCCTGAGAATATTTTTTTAATCGCATTCAACGTCAATAATTTGATAAAAGTTATCCTCATAAATTAGCAAGGGCAATAAACCTGGTAGGTAATTTAAATTCCCGCAAATCAGAATCACGACCGATTGAGAATTATAAAGATAAAAAAAAAAAAACAGGAAATTGCAATCTCCTGACAGGATATGTCAATTTTATCACGGAGCTACACACAGCGCTGTATCAACTCTCTGGTTGATTACTTCCAGATCATTTGTTGCGGATAAAAACTTTTATCAAACACATAACGGCGTCTGCGTTTTTTTTTCCTTCTTCAATATTTATTTATTTATTTATCTTGGAGATAAAATTTACAGGCCAAAAATAAAGCAATCAGAGTCAATGTGTTTTTTGTTGTTGTTTAGAGTCGTTGATAAAGTATATCAATGAAATTATCGACTTTGATTCCGGAATATCAATCCGATGCATCGTTAGATACATCAGAAGCGGACGAATAGCGTAAAGTATTTTTATAACTACCTGATAGCGAATAATCGTTGTGTCGGCTTTCAGAATCACGAATTAAAAATGCCCCGTGATCATTTTCTGGCAACAATAATTTCTTCTCTGCTTCGATTCGCTTTATCTTCCTAAAGTACCATCTGTAAATTCGGATAAATAACATTGATTAATTTCAACTAACCGATATTCGACTAATTGTATCCTGATAAGATAAGAGACGAGTCGTAAAATTCAGGAAACAGAGAAATTAAATGATACCGATTATTAGAATTATCTCGTTATCTACAGTCAATGACTCAGGACTACGTTGTTCGACCTTTGACTCACTGTACGAAACTGACTAAGGTTTCATGACGGAATGTACATAGAATCGATGGTGAAAAGGAGCCTGACTTCAAACGAATCTTGACCTTTTGTCAAAAAATAACAACTCCAAGGCTGCTACCGCGCTAATAAATGTACCTGGACTAGTGGAATACCTGGCATAACAGTGAAGCTCAACCATAGTGATTTTGTATTGGGTGAAAGCAATCCGGTGTGTTATAATGATGATTATAACAGAGCAGAGTGGACTGAATGGGACTGAGAGAACAGGGAAGGAATTTAAAAACGCTGTTGAGTATCGGATATCAAAATAACGGTTTGTTCATATAAAATAAATATTCGCGATACTGTTAGTACCGGCCCATCGGTATAAATATTAAGCATATGGTAATGAATTAATTGCTTTCCTACAGTCGCAGCTCGCACAACTGTGTGATAACTGTAAATAAACGATCGGCGCATGACTAGCATCCGATAGATGATTAAAAATCAATCAAAAACAAAGACTCACGGCTCTGCCTCAATGGATTTAAGTTTAGCAACGTAGTTGCTAGGAATGTATCCTTCCTGTCTGGTCCTCTTGCTCCTGGCCAGCCACCAGTCTCCCTGTGTATCGTTGAGAATTTCCAGATGCTCCCCCTTCCTGAAACTCAGATCCTCGTCGGTCCTCGCATCGTAGTCGTAAAGGGCTACGAATATCTTTGCCGTCGGTACGTCAGTCTCTGGTATTTGGGGTATCGGCCTGATCGGATCCGGGGGAGGAGTTGGTACCGGGCTAACCGGCAGTGGTACAGGATCTATGCTGGTATTTCCGCTCCTCTGTGGTTTTTCATTGTCCGAATTAGTCGGACTACTAAAACAGTTTCCCATCTTGTAAAAAGGTTCTTTTTTTCTTTCTCTCTCTTTATCCTACGATAACTGAGCTCTGGACACTCGGAAACACTGGCCTCATACGATTATTTTAACACGACGTTTTTTCACACACTCCATAGATCACGTTTTTTTTTGTTTTTTTTTTGTAATAATTTGCGGTTACCGTAACCGACCGTTCGATATTATTTCACTAATATTTCGACGCATCTCTCGATAAGATAAAGGAAAAACAAAAAAAAATAAGAAACTTGACACAGTAGCGAGCACTCAACTTTCCACGCAACACCCCGCGCGTGTTTTATTTATTTATTGTGTGTGTAGAGAGACAGTTTTCACAATATTCGAGACTGAAACTATCGTAGATTTAAACGTTTATCGGGACGTTGATGACGAATTAACGATCATAGAAATTATTTTGTTTATGATTATAATGTAATAATTTTTAGTCGAGAGGAACCTCTGCTCAACTTTCTGGCCGAGGGAACCTCCTTGCTGTGTTCGCCATTGTCCGTCCGTCCATCGATGGGTCTGTCTCTGTCCGCGAGCGACTAGCGAGCAAGCCAGGCGAGCCAGCCGTCAAAGCGATACTGTTTCACATGCGCGAAAATATTCGTATGCGTATAAATCGGGGTATTTGTTTTTATCACGGGCTCGATTGAACCGAACTTCAACGAGATACAATGACTGTCGGATGATAAACCAGTCGAGACATTACTCAGATCCTGGTTTAGGCGATTTTTAATAGATCGGATAAAGTGAAAACACCCGAAGAGTGGGGAATCCAGATTGTTAGCTTCGGCCTTGTTCGGTCCAGTATACGAATCGAGCCGAACGCAACTACGGCCACACACCAGACCCTCGGGATTCCCCGGCGCGCTTCGTCCTTCTTTTTTTTTCATACTTATATCGACCTTTTAATCAACTGATTCACTAATTCCGTTCTATGATAAAGTATCGCTGTTTTTTTTTTTTTATAGAGTATTAAAACTATCGCAATCCTTTGTTTATGCGATTATAAATAAGATTCTAAGCGCACATCTTTTCCTCGCGGAAGACTTGAAAAGTCGGCAACGATCCAACGTATCGTTTGAAAGGATTTTTCCGCGAGGAAATGCCTCCCGTGGAAGCCAGGGTCACGACTCATCTGCGGCTTGAACACTGTGACAGATTTCCGGAATGCATCATTGGGACTTATGCACTGCTATATTTAGATCTGTATCGGAATCGTTGAATCTCAATTGATGATTTATTATTGAATTACAATGTAAATAAACATACGAACTGTAATTTTCAACGGACTGAAGTTATATGTATTATTACGATACGAAGCGCGACGCATTCGTTGACATCGATCTCTTATCAATATTGTACATACTAGATAAAAGAATAAACGTTTACGTAACGAAACTGAAATAAATATTTCTTTTTGAATTTCCTAAGCACGTTTACAGCGTTTATTTTCACTTTACCTTTGAAAAACGTTGAACAATTGTCGTATAGTTTTCGACCTGAAGAGTTTCGAATGCATGACTTATCAATGTTTGATTTGAAGTAAACTTTTTCGAAGCTTTGCCAGCAAGAAATACTGACCGACTGATTAAAACAGTCGAGTTTATTATCTCTCAATGATATTTATCTTACCTGTTGATTAGACCAATGCAGACTACATACGCTGTATTATTAATTCCTATCAATTTCATTGATTAGATCTCATCTATGGGATAGGAAAAATTAAAATCAACACAGTTTAACCAAGTAGCGATTTAAAAAAACTCTTTTTAGTCTATAAAAGTAATGAAACTCTGAAATCTCACGTTCAATTTCAATTTTACGAAAAAAAAAAGAAAAAAAGTTCCGCTTACTTTCGATTTGCAACAAAATATAATATTGCTACGGATTTTTGAGCTTTTGAGCTTCTATTGATAGACTAAATTTTTTCCGGATCCCTAGTCAATCATTGATAGAGAGTTTGTGTGATAAATGAAAAATTCGATATTTTAAACAATAGTTTTACTGTTACTTTAATATTAGAAAAGAACACGTTCAAGGCTTTACAATAATAAATTATTCCATCCTTATTTTCTTTTATTTCTATGTCCAAATTCTGTAATTGCGATTTTTAAAACGACGTTTAAATTTATCTGATCACTGAGGTAATGACGCAGATTCAAAGTTCCTTCGATTCGTAGAGAAGATTTTATTCCAGAGTAAAAAAGACGTGAGATAAAGATCCAAATCTTGTCTCACCCCATTCTCGAATTAACTCGACACGTTCGTTTCGTTCGTTAGCATTTAAATAATTAATCAATTAATTAATATCATTATTATCGTATAAAAATTATTCGCTCTCTGGAATGGGTGTCTCTAGAATTCTCGGACCGTACAATAGCACGTATGCACAATGCCAATCTCCGCCTCCGCTCAATTTCAAGACGTCTTCGCTGGTCACGGGGCTAACGGTGTCGTCGTCGCACTTCAACCACGTGTCTCCCTTCTGACGTACCCAAGCGACGTAGTGACCGCTGCTGCTGGAACGACCTCTGTGCGTCAGCACCGCCTGCAGAGTGTAATATCCACTGTTGTTGGATCCCAAGTCTGAAAATTAGGCAACAAAAGTCGGATTTAGGGTCCTAATTTTTCAATCTTATGGTAAAAAACGAATTCCACAAGATTCAAAGGCCAAGTTTTTGGATCTTCGCCTTCGCCATACCATCGGGGAACCAGTACGGCTCGTGTTTGACGTTCTTTTTGACGACATCCCCGATTTCCTTCTTGTTCTTGACTATCCTAGACTCCTCCAAGAAGCTGTCTTCGTACTCCTTAAACCTGTCTCGCATCGGCGTCAGTTTTCCCTGTAGTTCGGTAGAGCATAGTTCAAAGGCGTCAAATTCGAGTGGAAATTTAACGTCCTTGAGGATCTTTGCGTTGATCGCCTCCTTCTCTTTGTAATAAAACCGCACAAATTGTACAGTGAGGTAAGCCGGGAGCCTGCTGATCTTGGAAGTCTTGGTGTATACCGCGTCTCGTCCCAGCGTGGGAGAGAGCTTGGTGATCTGCTCCTGCATCTTTGACCTGAGACCAGAGTGCATGTACTTGACTTCGGTGGAAATGAAGCAGCTGAGCTGCAAGAATTCCTCCTTCCCCTTCGTCGGCGGCTCGTCTTCGGTCTCCACGCACTTGAGCTCAGTGTCGAATGATCCCCCAAAATATTGTTCTATCAGAGATCGCTGCTTCGCAGCCTGCGCTTCTTCCATCGCGTTTTCTGGCTCCTTGGCCGGAAGTTTTTGCTGCAGCATTCGGACCAGTTCCGTCCAACACTCGCTCGCATCCTGTTGCTGGAAACCTCCGTGCTCCGACTTTTCCGCGAATCTGGGGAAAGCGAGGTGCAGCATCTGCACCAAAACCACGGGTGGCAGAGAAGAACCTTTGTCCATAGTCTCGTACAGGTCTCTCAACGCCGCTGTTATGCTCTGAGCAGGTACCAAGGACGAGCTTCCCGCCGCCGCCAGTCCCCCGGAGAATTTTTTCAGTGATTCTCGGAGCTCCGGAACGGTTTTTAAACACTGTACAGTCGCGTTTAGGTAACAGGTGTTCCCAAGGTTGGTCAAACCCGCGGGCATTTCCAGCGCAGTCGCCAATTCAGACTCGTTCATGTCCTCCAGGAAGAGTGGCTTCTCCGTTGGCTCGACGGGAACGTCCTCTTCCTTGGATCCCATCAGCAGGATCGTCGCACCCTGGTTGAAATTTGAAATATTTGATATAGTTTCTCTTATTCAGGGATCAGCTGGAATTCTACCTCTCTTAGTTTCATTGTGCCCCAGTCTTCATCTTTGAGAGTCATTCCCTTGAGCATAACCTTTTGTCTCTCAGGTTGGACTCCGGTAAGAGCGAAAAGTTGTGCCTTGAAGAGCATTGGTTCTTCGTCCGTGTTGGCTTCGACGTTAGGGAACAGTTCTTTTCCCCATTTAACTTTGACTGTAACGTGTATCGATAGTATTTAGGGGTTTAGTTTCGATATCAGTTCTTTTTTTTAGGTTATGTTGAAATTTTTTCCGTGTATTTGATTATCTATTTATTTATTTTATTACTTACCGTTGAACAACGGCATTGTTGGGACTGCTGACCGCGAACGGCGATTTTAACCAGGATTCTTAAATAGCAAAAATATTATTATCACACAACAGACTTCTCCGGATTGTTAAATGTTAATAAAATGCAAAGTCAGATGCACCACCGCTCACCGCTAGTCACTGTCGGTCGGTGCGCAGTGGGAACTGCGCAACCCGGCTACTTAATTTTAAACTCACGCAGGCTATTGTTAGATCAAATTTTATTTTCAAACATATATTAAAGCGTATTCCGTCGGTTTTTAATTGTTTAAAAAACAACAACTTTAAGAGAAAGACTTTAAAAAATTCTTTATTATTCAAGAAGATATTTTGTTTTTCTTTTATCCTCATGCAGTTACATCTATAATTGGTGATTTTAGGATCAGATTTTTACCTCTAGATACTTTTATTCTATTCTATTCTTTTTAGATTGTTTCAAGTACCGATTCAGATGACAAACAACTATCAGAGAAATATTAAACATCAATATGTCGCCTCAATACAATATATTGTCGATTCTGTAAGTTTCAACATTCTGTAAGTTTCGAAACGGTCTTTTTTTCGCGCCACACTGTGACGTTACTATTCAGTACGAAGCGCGCGCCATCTAGCGTCGTCTGTAGAAATCTTCTACGCATCTTATTCGCTAGTTCTTGCTTTCTATTAAAGGATAAGTCATTATTATCCAAGTAAGGCGGTGAAAAAATGGTGAATTCTGACGTCACAGCCGATAAGAAAATGTTTATCGCTGAGTGAATGAAAAAAATGCAAGATTTCTTTCATCTGGCAAACTCAATCGGGAAATTGATTATAGATCGAAGATGAATTTGAACGTATAATAAAATATTTATTAAAATGAAAATTATGATAACAAATATACAATTATAATAATAACTACAATAGATATAATGTACATATATATTCTAAATTAATATGAAAATGTATAATGATAATAATAATGAAACAGTAATAACTTAACGATTTGACATTGTATCATTATTCTATCTTTTACTCTGTGTACAATGAAGTAATTAAATCTTAGGAGCTAATCTTTGTCAATATGTCTGTAGGATGCTACAGTATCGATATACACGTATTCCGTACCGTCTGGAATAATAATTCGTTCAAATTTTACATCCTATTTTAAGATACGCGTCTCGCATCAAACGACGTATCGATTACAGCCTATGATTCTATACAACATGCGATAATTTTGATTCAAAGATGGAATACAATCAAGAATTCACGTCCGATTCAACAAATTCAGCACTCGGACCGTTATTTTTTTAAGTCTAACACAGTTTCATCGGTTGTGCTCGACTCAACAGTTACACAAATGATATCAATTAACGGAGGATCTGAAATCAATTAAGCCCAGACTCGCAGAGTCGCGTCCCAGCTTCCCGTCGAGAGAGCTGTTCCATCGGGCGAGACTCTTAAGCAGGATACACGATTCTCGTGACCATAGAGTAACGCGACCCTCTGGCATTTCAAAGTGTCCCAAGCGTTTACTGTGTAGTCGTTGTATCCGGCAAACAGAAGCCGTCCGCTGACGCTGAGATCGACCGCATTGGCACCGAATATAATACTCTCCTTGGCGTAAACTGCGACTTCTTTGTCTGCCCGCAAATCAAAGAGTCTACAAGTCGCGTCGTCCGATCCTGTGGCCACTGCGTCTCCGCTGGGATGAAATCGTACCTGAAAGTAATGAAAAACTGTTAATCCTGAATCGGATCAACTACTTTCTTCTCAATTACCGAATTAACGTCCGAACGATGTCCCTCGAAGCTCTGAACGCACTGGCCGCTCCTCATGTCCCAAATTAGGACCATTTTGTCACAACTTCCAGAAACGAACGTGTTCCCAGTCTCGCTAGGAGCGAGATCGAGGGACATGACGTCACCGGAATGTCCGTGAAAATTTTGAAGCAATTGCCCGCTCTCCACGTCCCAAAGCGCACATGTGCTATCTCCGCTTCCTGTTAAAATTTGTTGATCGCTGTTGGGAAACGCGCAGCAAGACATGTACGAAGTGTGTGTACCGACAGTCTTCTTTCGGGCCGATACATCGTCCTCCAAACTCAGTGGATACACGGTTACTTTGTTGTCTAGACCCCTGATGGACAGAAGTGTTAAGATTAACAAGTTTCTTTCAAACTCGATGTCAGGGATGCATTGAAAAATCGATTTCAATTGATTTTAAGCGGTTTAATTCAGTAAAGATGAAAGTTGTGGCTTTTTAGACAAGATTCCATAGCTTCTTTCACCAAATTCTCATCATTTTTCAGGTATAACTTTCGTTATTACCTACCCACATGCGACTAGAGCTCCGCTAGGTGCGTAAGCGCAAGCCATTACCCATGTGGTCGGCATAGTCACCGCATGTTCCTTGTTGGTAGTAAAGGCGTCCCATATTATCATCTTCCCATCCTGCGGTATGAAATAAATAAATCTTTATCAGTTAAATGAGACCAAAAATTGGCTATTTTGATTTTTCTGAAAATAATGAATCAGAATTTTAGTTAATTTCGATTTTAGTGACCTATTTTTCAATTTTTGAACTCAATAATGGATCTTTTAGAAAAAGAAAACCGATTTCGAGAACGAGTACAGAAATAATTGGGCTCGACTTTCCTGTGTCATGCTTGGATTTCTCTCTTATCCGACAGAATACGATTAAATAAATAGAAGCAAGGAGTATATCGAGTGGATTATAGAACCTGAGAGGACGATACGATGTGTCGTTTGTCGGGGGACCAGTCGGAGCATAAAACCTTGGCTTGATGGCCCTTGAGGACTCTCCGAGGCTTCACATTCATGCAATTGATCGCCTCTAGTCGATCAGCTATGCATGAAACTGAGATAGTACAGAATAAGATTGATCAGAGGAAAAGTTTACATTTTTACGAACGCATATAGAGAACAAACAATTTACGTGTGACATCGTTGAGTTTTTGCCTCTCGTCATCGAGCCGTAATTTCAGAGATTCAGCCTCCTTGGCTAACAGCTCGATCTGTTCCAGTTCGGTGGCAGAATCCATGCTCGAAAATTCTCAGGGCGTGTCCTGTCAGAGAGCGAGGAAATATCCCCAGCGATTAATCGAGTCAAGCTCGACAGCGTGACTCTCAGTCTCTCACATCGACTCGTTCATTACCCTCAAATATCCGAAATGGTCTCGCGAACTAAGACCGTGGTGTCATTTTCAAATTCGCACGAACTGTCAACAACAATAATCAATACATCGATAATAATAAAATTTGGCGCCGATGCGAGCGGATCCATCCGACCGGTCACGAACAATCACGAAGGATCTCACCGTATTTTGAACTCGTCTATTTCGACTATATCGACATTCCGGATTCTCATGACTCGAAAGATGACAAATAAGCTCTTAAAAATTCATCTACGCGTCTATTTTTTACCACAGAGCCTCTCATCGATCGAAACTAGCCTTCAAACAGCGGCTTTTGATCCGTCCGCCATGTTGTAGCCTCGACGTAAAAGCCGCTGCTTGACATATCGCCGAAACAATCGAACGATCGCGGCGTGATGTACCGCGAATATTCGAACTGATGGATTCGATGACTGTTTTTACCCCAAAAAATTGTCCTTCGAGGTCAAAATATTGTTCCTATCGTGATAAAAAGTCGAAAAACGGGAAACTGGCTGTGAGCGACAGAGCGACGACTTCCGCCGGAAGTCGGGTCGGTCGGAGTGGGGCGAAAACCTCGGTTTCCTTCTGCTCGGCCCTGTCTTGACCGTTCTCCATCTTTGGCTCCGTGGTACGGTCGACGGGCATCGAAGACATAAAATGGCTTTATTATCCCTACGTTTGGCTGCCTCCGTCGCGAGGCAGCTGCCTAACGCAACTGTCCAGGTTAGTGTTAACGAATATCCATAAATCGATTGGTAAAAAGCGTAATTGAAAGCGATTAGTTTAAAGTCTTTCGGGCCGCCCGTGTCCGCCGACATTTTTCACGAGTGCCGTAACCCAGACTCGATCAATTAATCTGTTTTTTTTTCTTCTACGCACTGCAGTCTTTTGTCTATCGGTGCAATACCGTGTATCGAGTGTCTGATTAATCGATCGATCCCGAAACAAATTTTTCGGAAGTTTAACCAGACCGAGTGATATATTACATAAACAAGAATAGCCGAGTTATGTAACAGCCCGAAAGTACAGCTCGTTTTTCGATCACAGGTTAACTGGCCGTCGGTTGGTTTCGCCGCTCGCAAATATCACGTATCATGCAGTCGCAGATCTGCGGAAATATCCTCGATCCTGGAGGAAAGAATCCTGGGCGCCGCACCAAAGGTGAGGTTTTTCTCGATTATTCCTCGGTCCGCTTACGCCTCCTCCGTCAACACGAATACGATTCTAGTCCGACCTGGAAGAAACCGGGAGAGTGCTCAGCATCGGAGACGGTATCGCGCGTGTATACGGTCTTAAGAACATCCAGGCCGACGAGATGGTCGAATTCTCGTCCGGACTGAAGGGAATGGCCCTCAACTTGGAACCCGACAACGTCGGAGTCGTAGTTTTCGGTAACGACAAACTCATCAAGGAGGGAGACATCGTAAAGCGTACCGGAGCCATCGTCGACGTTCCCGTCGGCGAACAGCTTCTCGGACGTGTAGTAGACGCTCTGGGTAACGCCATCGACGGCAAGGGAGCCATCGACAGCAAACTCCGATTCCGTATCGGTACCAAGGCCCCTGGTATCATTCCCAGGTGATTTATTCGCTTGAATGCACAGAAATGACTGAAATAGTCGATATTTTATGTATTTTCCCTATTTTATCAGAGTCTCAGTACGAGAGCCCATGCAGACTGGAATCAAGGCTGTGGACTCTCTGGTCCCGATCGGCAGAGGTCAGCGTGAGTTGATCATCGGAGACAGGCAAACGGGAAAAACCGCTCTGGCTATCGACACGATAATCAACCAGCAGCGTTTCAACGCCGGAGGCGACGAGAAGAAGAAGCTTTACTGCATCTACGTCGCAATTGGCCAGAAGCGATCCACCGTCGCCCAGATTGTCAAGAGATTGACGGACGCCGGCGCCATAAACTACACGATCATCGTTTCCGCGACTGCCTCCGACGCAGCTCCCCTTCAGTACTTGGCTCCGTACTCCGGATGCGCCATGGGAGAGTTCTTCAGGGACAATGGAAAACACGCCCTCATCATCTACGACGATTTGTCAAAGCAGGCCGTCGCCTATCGTCAAATGTCTCTGCTCCTCAGGAGACCCCCGGGTCGCGAGGCCTACCCCGGTGACGTCTTCTACCTCCACTCTCGACTCCTCGAGAGAGCAGCTAAAATGAGCGAAGCCCACGGAGGCGGTTCACTCACAGCTCTTCCCGTTATCGAAACCCAGGCCGGAGACGTATCCGCCTACATCCCAACCAACGTCATCTCCATTACAGACGGACAAATCTTCTTGGAAACCGAATTGTTCTACAAAGGTATCCGCCCAGCCATCAACGTCGGTCTCTCTGTGTCTCGTGTAGGTTCTGCTGCGCAGACCAAGGCAATGAAACAGGTGACGATGATTTTTTTGTAGAAATTCTATACCAGGAAGGGTTTCGTACACTTTGCTAACGAGTTTTGTTCGATCGCAGGTGGCCGGATCCATGAAGCTTGAGCTTGCGCAGTACCGAGAGGTGGCTGCCTTTGCCCAGTTCGGATCTGACTTGGACGCTGCGACCCAACAGCTGTTGAACCGTGGTGTCAGACTTACGGAACTCCTGAAACAGGGACAATACGGTAATTCGTAATTCTCGTCGATTTTATCAACGTGAAATTTAACATCGACTTTTCAATTTTCGTTTCAGTGCCCATGGCTATCGAGGAACAGGTAGCGGTAATCTACTGCGGTGTCCGTGGATACCTCGACAAGATGGACCCGACCAAAATCACCCAATTCGAGAAGGAGTTCCTCGCCCACATCAAGTGAGCGATTTTCGAGCGATAAAATTATTGCGTTAAGACTCTGATTGTGACCGAATGTTATCTTCTCTTCCAGGGCCAGCGAGAAGGAGCTTTTGGCTACCATCGCCAAGGAGAACAGCATCAGCGAAGCGTCCGATGCCAAGTTGAAGAAGATCGTAACTGACTTCTTGTCCTCGTTCGGGGCGTAAATTTTCAGATATATTGGAAGAAATCAGTTGAGAGCCATCACTAGCTAGGTAACCGATCGTCTCAGAGGTTTTACACCTGCGAATAACTGGTCCGAATACCGTGTACTTTTGTTCAACTTTTTTTTTATATATGAAAATATGAAAATACATGTTATTTGCGCTCTGTTGGCAGCCTGTATTAAGAATAGATTTTTAATATCGCATCTCGATCAAGACGAAAAGGCTTTGTAAGGGGAGCCAATCCTGAGAGAACCGAGGGAAAGAAATATAAGATTTTCAATATAATGAAAGAAAAAAGAAAGAGAGATTAAATAACAATTCCACATTCGAACGATAGACACGATAGTCATACATATACATACTGTACGTTAAATGTTGAACTTTAATAAAACGTAAAGTATCAACCAATCTTGTATCAGCGTCGTTTATTCCTCTTCCCAATCAAAAAATAACTCACAAGATTCCAATCATTGATTATTTTCAATTTTATTCTAGTATAATTTACATTCATTTATCTATTTACAAATCTAAATGCACGATGGTGAAAATAATTAATATCTGAATCAATACGGGTGCAACTCTAGTACTATCTGTTAATGTCAATAAATGTAAGCTCAAATTCAATATTACTGACGAATATAAATTATATTTGCTTATCGATCAAATTTGATAGTTTGTCCAGTACTTGTAGCCAATTTCGTTGAGATTTACATCCGCTTCAAGAAAACCTCGACTTATATTCGTACCAATAGGGTATTACGTAATCGAGCCAGATGTATAGCTACATCGAGTTCCTCCTTCATTCAGAAACTTTAATTTTGTTCATTTTCGTCTTAAGAACATCGAGACTCTTCAGTCTTTTAGTAATGATCCCGGTAACTACTGTCGTTTTATTTTCCCTGATGGTAAACGGCTGTCCCACCATAAGCGGCATTCGTTTCATCAAAGTTATCTTTGTCTGCGCGTGTTCCCCGGGCATCAGCATCTCCGTACCGTTTGGTAGCATGAGATCAAGCCTGCTCGGTATGTGCCAGGTAGCACTGTACAGGGGTTGGATGTATCCCGAAGCCTGAAACAAGAGAGTAGAGTCAGGCAAAATTCGCATCGACCGATCCAGCGGGTCGATATACCTGCATGGGTCTGGACCGCCCGCCCTCTCTCTTACTCAATAGATAAATTTGAGCCTCGTAATGGTTGCTGGAAGACTGCGAGTTCGAGGCGCACAACAACATTCCAGTTTGTACTCTGCTGATTTTAACGCCACGAAGAAGAGCTCCAAGATTTTCTCCGGCTACTGCTTCGGATACGCTCTTATTGAAGATCTAAAACCGAGAATAAAATCGTTTAATTTTCAACAACTGGATGGAGTTCGGTTCTCTCGATATTATAATCGACCTGTAGGTCTCCGATGGTTGTCGATATCTCTTCGTTGAAGCCGAGCAGGTCTGCGGGATCATTTTTCTTCAATATTCCCTGCTTCAGAGTTCCGACAACGACGGTCCCCCTCCCGGGTACAGTGAACGCGTTGTCTATAGGCAGTATAAACGGAGACTCGTAGTCCCTCGTCGGAATCGGTATGTGCTGGTCCAGAGCGTCCAGCAGCTTCCTTATCGAAGGGACTCCGAACTCTGATGTATCTCCTTTCAGCGCGAGCATAGCAGACCCGTAGATAACGGGGCTGCCTATCCCGTCGAACCCAAAGTCCGTGAGCAGTTCTCTGGTCTCAATTTCGACCAGCTCCAGCATCTCCATGTCCACGAGGTCCGCCTAGACTCAGAAGATGAGCGATAAGCCCCCGTTGGCGGAGCTATCGTAAATACCGTTTCTACCTTGTTAACAAAAACGACAACGTCCTTTATCCCGACTTGTTTGGCGAGCAGGAGGTGCTCCCTGGTCTGTGGCATAGTTCCGTCGGTGGCTGCGACGACCAGGATCGCTCCGTCCATCTGCGAGGCTCCGCTGATCATGTTTTTAACAAAGTCCGAGTGCCCGGGGCAGTCGGTGTGCGCGTATCGCCTGGATTTCGTGCTGTACCCGACGTGGGCGATGTTGATGGTTATCCCGCGCGCTTTCTCCTCGGGAGCCTTGTCGATCTCGTCGTAGGATACGTACTTGCAATTTTTTCCATTGTCGGAGGACAGTACCTTCGTTATCGCGGCCGTCAGACTCGTCTTACCGTGATCCACGTGTCCGATCGTTCCCACGTTACATACTGACTCGTTGTCGTCGACTTTTTGAGCAAATAGTCGAGAGGTTATGTCGAATTTCGGACGAGGTGAGAATTTAGTAGGTAGTGTAGTCGTGACATTCGGATTAGACCGCGCGAGGCCGACGGGTTTAGTGTATAGAATGATACGAGCGAGGTTAGTGAGAGCTCGCATGATTATTCCGCTGTTTCAAACATTTGGGAGAGTTTTGTTGTTCCTTTGAGGTTATTTTTGTAGGTTAAACACCGGGAGACGGTCCACAGGCGGAGAGCAGAGGCGCGATCTTGAATCAGTTCGATGAACTGAAGCGAAGTCGATCGCAGCCATTTTGAGTCCAAGTGAAATTGCGGGAAATTTGAAATGTATTTGGATAATGCACTGCTCTACTGTCGGCGAATGAAGCGTGTCAGTGCGAAACTGTTGGCCGAGGTGGGAAGACTAGAAGCATTTTCAATCTTGCCTGCGGTAATGACGTTGAGAAAAATGACAAGATGGAATAATGTTATTTTCTGACTGCATACTGGGATGTGGAGTGGATGGAAGTCGCCTACGAGTCGTCGTATCTTGCATAACTTACTTATGTTAGCTTCGTTTTATTATCAATTAATTTCCAAACTTTCGGGATCATATTGTTTTTCTCATTACTTAATTTCCTTATCTTGAATACAGGGGTCAAATGAGGCCTTTAGGTGGCAGAATTGGTGGCTGAAGTCGTCTAGCGCGCAACACACCTTGCAACCAATTGAACGATAATCTAGGTGTCCTCTTCAGATCAGGTCTCGAGAAGTTAACGTGAACGAGTCCCATTGATGCGCTGAAATATAGACAAGATTGTTGATCATCTAGCCGACTTTCAGTTGCGAATTTGATGTATGATTTCACTCACGTATTGTAGCCATCGTGCCATTCGAAATTGTCCATTAGACACCAAACTATGTACTTGCGGACGTTGCAGCCGTCCCGATTTACGGCGAGGAGGAGCTCCTTCAGGTACAAGTGGAGATACTTTATTCGCAGATAGTCATTCACTGCCTTGTCCGATATTCCATTCTCCATTATGTACACCGGTGGATTGTTGTACTCTTCTTTAATTTTTCTTAGCACGTAGCCAAAGCCCTCTGGTACAATCTGATATTTTAAATGTACAGTAGGTTTTTCTACTCGTCAGTATTCTGGGTATGTCAATCTTCAAACAAGGGCCAGTCCGTGCGCCTGAAGCGGGCAACTGGACTTACAGCTCATTCTATTACACGTCAGGTGAATCACACCGGTTGCCTACTTCGGGCGCACGGAGTGGCCCACGTCCAAAGAAAGACACCAGAGATGAAGGATGATTTCATTAGCAATTATTACGTGTATCCACCCGCGTGACTCCCCCTCCCAATCAGGATCAACGCTTAACTTCACTCTTTCGTTACGTCCTGTGGTTTCATCTGGATACACGTTTTCTACCAGCCACGTCGTGTAATGAATAATCCCTATGTAGTCGGAAGTCCCTCTGCGGATTTTTTAATGTAAGCACTGATATAAGCGACGATGAATAAAGTGTATGCAAATGAAACTTTGCGATTTTCAGTTCACTATTTTCTCATGCTAAACCTGATTCGCAGCTGATATAGGGCAAGTGCAATAGTAATTGACTCGTTAAGGAAGTATTGGCCGTACAATCTCAACAAAAAGTGATTCTCGTCGAGAATATAAGGTACTTCGGGATAAGATAAAAACCGGTACAAAATCAACCACAATCAAGACGATCAAAGTATTAACTTTGAATAATGATAATGCCCAAAAGTTATCTATAAATTGTTTAAACAAAACAGTGTTCAACAAATTTTCTGGTAACGTTATTTTTTTTCATCTCAAATGAATGCCCTAATTTTACTGAATATACACATGCATTTTTGGAGAATTTTGTCACTTTTTTTAAATTTCCGTTTTCGGAAATTTCTAAAGGCTGTATTTACAAAACTATTAGTTCCACGCTTCGGAAACTTCGGAATTGTAATCTACATCGTTTCCACAATAACATATCCAAAATTCAGATTTTTATTCTCCATTTTTCAAAATCGAAAACGGAAATTTAAAAAAAGTGCCAAAATTCTGAAAAAAATTCATGTGTATTCAGAAAGATTAACGAATTCATTTGACATGAAAAAAAAATAACGTCACCAGGAAATTTGTTAAACAATGATTTGTTAAAACAATTTGTTGATAACTTTCGGGCATTATTATTATTGAAAATGAATACTCTTATCATCTTGATTGTGGTTGATTTTTTTCCGATTTTTATCTCATCTCGAAGTACGCAATATTGACGACGAGACTGACTTTTGGTTGAGATTGTATGGCCGATGCATCCTTAAGAACTGTCTCTGTCTGACCTCTGGTCGCTCCACGAGTGACATGCCGCTACAGAATTCAGTGGAACAGAGCCAGTAAAGCTTCAATATTAATTATATTATCAATAGTCAATACAGGAGTCGGCAAATCAGTGCGCATTTTTCTGCGCAGGTTGCGGTCCCGCCCACCGATGGAGCGTTAGTATAGTTCGAGGCGTCGAGCCGTGCGTATCGAGGCTTACTGGCTCGAATTGAGACTTTGAGAGTACCCCATCAATATTTGACATACTTACTTGATGTACTCTATCCATTCTGGTGAAAATTCCAAAGGTCGCGATTCCGGATGACCAGAACGTTCATGAGCCTGTGCTATGATAGTCTTGACAGCATTGTGATAATCGCCTACGTAAATGGGGTGAGCCATCATTCCGCACGTGTACTGAAAGCTAAATTCAACGCCTGCCGTGTCGTTGGGACTTTTCGGGAAATGTCCATGACACGGTATTATCATGCCGATTTCACCGTGTTGGGTAGGGCGGTATTTCTTGTCGTACAAATGATAGACTCTCGCGTGAGCTTTCAGACCGTTATGTACGCACATGTATTTCGCGCTCTCGTTCAGTTGTTTACCTAATCAAGAAAGTCACGATAATAATTCGTGAAACATATATTACTGGGGGATCAATTGCTTTGGCTCACCTGGTGAGTGCATTCCGTTGATGTACATGTAGTCACAAAATACTGTAGGTTCGTTCAAGGTTGAGAAGATCTTGACTTTGGGACCAAGTTCCCGAAAGATCACGTCTGCATAGTCGGTGAACCAGGTGATCATAGACTCGTTGAGCCATCCTCCCATGTCCTCGAGGACTTGCGGGTGGTCCCAGTGGTACAACGTCACTATAGGATTGATGTTATTGGCTAGCAGTTCGTCCATCAGATTATGATAGTACCGAAGCCCCGCGGTGCTGACGGAGTCTGGAAATCCGGTGGGAAGCACGCGAGTCCAGCTTATCGAAAACCGGTATTCGTCAACCTGAGAGTCAACATTATAATGATTGGTCACACTATAGTTTAACTATCGTCATCATAATTAAAACTCACCCCCAACTTTTTCAACCACTGCACGTCGTCCTTGTATTTGTGATAAGAATCGCAGGCTACGTCGCCGTTGCTCTTGTCCGCAATCTTCGAAGGCTGGGTGTGCACGAATCGATCCCAGATGCTCTCTCCCTTGCCTGGTTGAAAATATAATGATACAAAATTCAACACTCACGCGACACCGAGGGTGCGTCCAAAATTACCACTGGCGTTCCAGGCTCCTTCTATCTGATACGCTGATGAGCCGGCGCCGATGGCGAATCCCTTAGGAAACCTGAGGTAAGCGTCTTCGTCATGCGACGATCTGCGGAGTTGACCGTTCAATAGTTATCATTACACCGCGATGGAACCTCGCCTATTTGACGAAATTCCGAGGTCGCCAAATAGCCAGGGTAACGTGGTCCAGTAATCGTCCGAGAGACCAGTAGTCGTCCGTTTCGAGGAATATTTTATCCGGACATCGTTCCATATTACATAAAGATAACGCCACTGCCTCTTGTCGAGGATCCCCTGCCCCTGGGATTTGATATTCTCCACCATATGTGCAGGAAGTTGGCCTTTCCGGTATAGCCAATATTTGGATAAAATACGTGACTGCAATGTAGGTTTTTTAGACGATTACTGGGTTCATTCCCTTATTTCAATCGCCATTATTATATATACATATAGTGCATCTTACCTCAATTTCAGCCCCAGAATCACTGCAGCTGATGCAATGCTAACGATGAGAATCAACCAAAGAAAATTCCACAGCGAGATCCATTTATTTCCAAGTTTAACCAGCATGCTGACTGTCATTCATTAAATTTCAGAATAATTCGAGCCAAAACCATTAACAGCGGAATACGGATGATTTCGATCCGAAAACTATATGCAGCTGGTAATTGTGTGTAACTGATTATTCCTTAGCCTCCAGCACTACTTTCTTCATCGAGCATAAACACAGCTGTTCAATCAATACGCTGTTGTAAATGAATACGTGGGCACAATAAGATATAGGTAATCAAAATTGATTGCTTACCTTTTATGACAGACGTACGCCAGTATATATACATATTTGTTGCATTAGCCAATGTTTTTATTCCTTTGCTTACCTGTTGTCTGAAAAAATGATCGAACAAAACACTAGGCACCAGGTAGTTGGCTTATAAGTTATGGCTTACCAAAGTTCAATATTTCCATTTAAGCGTCTGAAAATTGTTGATCAGAATTTTTCGCTTTCATCGTTATACGTAAAAACACAAAAACCGAAATTTTGGGCACTTTGTAGAATAGATATAACAAAATTCCGGGTGTGTTCCTTTTAGAGAAAAAAAACGAAGCAAAAAATTTGCGCTTCACTTCGTTATGACAACAGTTATGTATGATTACATATCATAGCGGAGAAAGTTCAATGAACTGGAGTCATGTCGCTCGCCACCATTTCGAATCGAAGTGTAACTGCGGAAAGTTTGAAATGAATTTAGGGATTGTACTGTTCTATACTGACAGTGAACGAAGCATGTCAATGCGAAACTGTTGGCCGAGGACGTGGGAAGACTAGAAGCATTTTCAATCTTGCCTGCGGTAATGACGTTGAGAAAAATGACAAGATGGAATAATGTTATTTTCTGACTACATACTGGGATGTGGAGTGGATGGAAGTCGCCTACGAGTCGTCGTATCTTCCATAACTTACTTATGTTAGCTTCGTTTTATTATCAATTAATTTCCAAACTTTCGGGATCATATTGTTTTTCTCATTACTTAATTTCCTTATCTTGAATACAGGGATCAAATGAGGCCTTTAGGTGGCAGAATTGGTGGCTGAAGTCGTCTAGCGCGCAACACACCTTGCAACCAACGATAATCTAGGGGTCCTCTTCAGATCAGGTCTCGAGAAGTTAACGTGAACGAGTCCCATTGATGCGCTGAAATATGGACAAGATTGTCAATTATCTAGCCGACTTTCAGTTGCGAATTTGATGTATGATTTCCCTTACGTATTGTAGCCATTGTTCCATTCGAAATTGTCCATTAGTCACCAAACTATATGTACTTGCGGACGTTGCAGCCATCCCGATTTACGGCGAGGAGGAGCTCCTTCAGGTACAAGTGGAGATACTTTATTCGCAGATTAGTCATTCACTGCCTTGTCCGACATTCCATTCTCCATTATGTACACCGGTGGATTGTTGTACTCTTCTTTAATTTTTCTGAGCACGTAGCCAAAGCCCTATGGTACAATCTGATATTTTAAATGTACAGTAGGTTCTTCTACTAGTCAGTATTCTGGGTATATGTCATTCTTCAAACGAGGGCCAGGCCGTGAGCATGCAAATATGAGTGCATTTACCGGCTGTCGACTCAAGTCGGGATCTGTGATTCCCGGGGAATCCCAAGACTTCCGGGTTTTTCGAAGAGATATAAGACACCGTGTGGGTAGTAGCAAAAGATATTCTTTGAGAGAGTCAATTTTTTGAAT
Organism: Euura saliciscinereae; assembly: GCA_018420115.1. Lineage (NCBI taxonomy): Eukaryota > Metazoa > Arthropoda > Insecta > Hymenoptera > Tenthredinidae > Euura > Euura saliciscinereae. The sequence goes on from JAFFZH010013105.1 coordinate 30,773, forward strand.
GATTTTATGCCCTTTCCATTCGAATTTCCATCCTTTGCCCTTTCCAAGGTAAAACTATTTGGATGTTCAATATTTTTCCAAGCTTCAGACGGGGCCGTGAGGAGTAGCCAACATGCAGTGACAATTTCAAACTGTAGCCAGTATCTCAAACCGATCCTAGCGGTAGAAAATAGCGACGCAAATCCTCCGAAAAATGCGATTTTTTAATCGTTTTTTGACCAGTCTCGTATGTAATAAACCTTTTTGCTAATATTTCTTAGATCTAACATTAGATAATTCGCTTATGTTATGAACAAGAAGGATTATCATTCTCAAAAATCTATGATATGACGTGGCATCCTATTTTTCCGCATCAAGATTTTCACACAGTACGGCGCATCGAATAATGTTCATCATCCCTCAAATATCCGCTAATCAAGTCAATTCGACATTTGTTCGATTCAAATATTCGCGCCTTTTCGCCATTTTGCGTCGAACCTCGAAGAACCAATCAAAAATAAGTAGTCATTGGCAAGACTTCATTCTTGCAGGCACCGATAACTGATAGGAATAGCAAGAAAATAAAAACAAAACAAAAACAAAAAGTTGAATGTCGTTCATTGCTCTCGTTAGGTTCAAACTATTCAAAACCATTGAATGCCGCGAAATGATTGACAGTTGTGCGATTCTCGTCGCCGAGTCGGTCACGTTAGTCAATTTCTTCCGCCTCCCCTAATTGTTTATTCAGATTTGAAAATAGCGCCACAGGCTACAGGCTATATTTTTACTTTTTACTCTAAAATCGTTCTTTATTTCTCATTAGTTCAAATACGCCGAGACGTACGCGATGCTGGTGAGTCGATAAACCCTCGTTGTACCCAACACGATCCTGTTGACAAAAACATTCCCAACCTCACGCGACGCTGATCCTTCATTCGTGTGATGCGCGTTCGCGGAAAAGGACGAGTAGCAGGATCGTCGCAGTTTCTGTTGTTTTTTTTATTCTCATTTTAAACAGCGACCGGAGAGGCCGCGACGTAACGACAACGAAGCCAGCTGATTACAGGGATAACCGTGCCTCCACCGCGTGATATATACATTTTTTTAATAATTACACATCATGAGATCCTTCACTGGTCATGCATAGAATATAAAATTCCGATTGGTCATCCGCGAGACGAAACCCGCGTATATGTCACCGGTCACACCCTGAATAGTTATCTCACATGGCGGAAACACCTGTTGATTAACAAAATAACCGGTATTTTGTTTTTCCAGATAAATTATCCACTGCATGTATTTTCATAAACACCTTTTAATACCCAATTGAAAATGAGTCAACTACGTCTTCTCCGAGGGGCAAATCACTAGCAAAAATGTGTACACCAACATCTTCCCCACATTTCCCAACATTTCCTCGTCATTTCCGGCCCTTCGTACACCACATTTCCTTGTGGCTCCTGTGATTCACTCCTCGGTCTTCTCCTACTCTCATTCCTCTCTTCAATTTTCAGGTCCGCATTTACTCTGCATCTACTCCTTGGTTAGATCGTTTTATCTCTGCTTCTAGTAGCCATTGAGTTATCGCCGGTATTTGGTCTAATCCCGTTGATTTACAGCTGCCTAGATTACACAATCGGTTTTACGAGCCGTTGACCTTTGATTCTGTCCATAGGATCCGAACAGAAGAACCGACGCACGTTACAGGAGAACTCGAGAGGACGGTGGTTACAGCATGGTGAAATTACCACGTCGCAAGGAAGCTGTCTACTCGGTGACGGCCGATGACTCAGAGTACGACACGGAAGAGAAGAGGAAAGACTTGGTGCCGATTCTGTGGTGTGGAATAGCCACGCTGTCCGTACTTTTGGTCAGCATGATACTGCACCATCATCTATACAGCGGATTGCCCACGCCGTTGACCACGGATGACCTGGTGGCTGGGAAGGACCTCTTCATTGCCCAGAGAGCGAAGGAGGATCTGATCGGACTGGCTCAGATTGGAGAAAAGATCGTCGGAAGCTACGAGAACGAAGTATTGGCCGTAGAATATCTGACCGGTCGTCTGGAGCAGATTCAGGCCGAGGCGAGCAACGGGAAGACTGTTGGGATTGATTTTGCCAGAGGTAGCGGGGCCTATTTCATCCCTGGAAAAAGCGGACTGACCAATGTTTACATCAACGTTGGAAATCTGATTGCGAGATTGTCCGACGGGAACAGTTCCGGCGTCGCTCTACTGGTCAATTGCCACTACGACTCTCACCCTTCGAGCCCAGGGGCCAGTGACAACGGCCTAAATTGCGCAGCGATGATGGAAGTCCTCAGAGTCTTGTCTCAGAGCCAGTCCTCCCTGGCTCACGACATCGTTTTCCTGTTCAATGGGGCAGAGGAAAACCCGCTACAGGCATCCCATGCCTTCGTGACGACGCATGCTTGGGCCGCGGATGTGAGGGCTTTTGTCAACTACGATTCTGCAGGTTTTGGAGGAAGAGAAGCGCTCTTTCAGACCGGGGCGAGGGACCCTTGGCTCGGAGCCTATTACGCCTCTGCGGTTCCTCATCCTCACGCTTCTTCCGTCATCACGGACATTTTTGAGAGCGGATTGATCCCGTCGGACACTGATTTCAGGATATTCAGAGACTTTGGGGATCTTTACGGCCTCGATTTGGCCTACTACGCCGGGGGACACGTCTACCACACTCTGTACGACGATTACAGGATCATTCCGGACGGGTGCTTTCAGCACACAGGGGACAACATGATGGCCTTGTTCAAGGCGCTGGGAAACGCTCCTGAGATGCTGGAGGCTCCCGTCGACGGAGATGCGGTCTACTACGATTTTCTTGGACTGTTTATCGTCCGATATTCTACGACTATCACGATCGTAGTGAACACGCTAACTGCTGTCCTGGCCCTGGCTTCACCCTTTTGGCCGATCGCAGGCTGCGCCGTGAAGGACACGGGTCTGAGTCTTCTGATCAGCCTGCTGCTCCAGATACTGGGAATATTGCTGGGATTCGGACTAGCTGCCTTGGTCGGGATGGTATTAGACTGGACGGACAACGCTATGAGTTGGTTCAGCAACCCGTGGCTCACTATTGGCCTGTTCGTCGCACCAGCCATGCTCCCGATGCTGGGTATAAATTGGGCTTTGACTGCTCGACCCATAGAGCAGGTGATATCAGTTAGTTTGTTATTTTTTGGTACCCCTTTCTTTCTGCAAATTGAAATACTTCCGAATTGGTCAACCCCGATTCTCTCGTTCATTGAATATCCTATTTTCAGGGTCGTCTGGGAACCGGACAACGAGTACAGCTGAATACACAGGCTGTAGGAATTTTCTGGGCCATTGTTCTGATCGCCTTGACGATATACGGCCTGAAATCTGCCTACGTCATAGCCATGGTCGTGGGATTCGTTTCTGCGGCAAATATTATCACCTCTATATTCAAACTGCAGAGACTCGGTGAGTCGATCTCTGCACGATTAACTGTGACCCTGTTATCTGACGATGTACTTTTGGTTCTAGTGAGAGTATGGCTTGCGATTTACATCGGCATTGGCCTGATCATCCCGACGCTGAACTTGCTGTGGCTCGGATCGATGATGACTAGTTTTTTGCCAATAATGGGAAGATCGGGAGCTCATATCGTTCCTGATCTGTACATATCTCTGTTATTCGCCCTGATAACGTCGGTAATCGGGAGTTTCTGGGCGCCCATAATAGCCGTTGTCAGAAGACCGGGGCTGTTGATGTTCTGCTTTTCTCTGGCTACTGTCATCACCGTATTGGGAGCCACCCTCACACCTTACGGTTTTCCGTACAGCGTCGATCTGACCAGTCCTAAGCCACAGAGATTTTGGCTAATTGTAGGTTTCCGTAACTAACTGATTAGATTGGAATTTTCAACTTTTGAACGCCTGATTTTCAGCACGCGGAAAGAACTCTGTACGACATCGATGGAAACGTGACGTACAACGACGGAGGATTTTGGATCCAGAATCAGGATAGAAACGGGCCAAGAACAGTCAAAGAATACATATCAGAATACAGCAACGCGACGTTCGTCGCGGATGCTTGCCTCGACACGCTCTACTGCGGTCTACCGCTCTGGAGATCTCGAGATTTGACCTTGCTGTACGTTTTCGTATTGTTTCAGCAATAAACCGGTGTTGAAGTTCTGTTGCAATTTTGTTACAGAAACACGAGCTATTGGATCCCGAGCGAGGTTCCAACGATTCCGCAGTACCAACCATCCTCACTTACGGGTATCTGGAACGAAACGTCCGTAGAATCGAAGAGATTGGTTCTGAATCTAACGGGACCGACCCACATGAGTTTATTGTTTTCCCCGAGAGACGGAGTGACTATGACCAACTGGTCAATTCTTGAAGAAGTTCCCACGCCAAACGCAGTTAATGGGAGATTCGCTTACTTTGTGCTCCATGATTATGCCATAGAACCAGAAGACCCGGTGGAAATTTGGCTCGATCTATCGGTCGGTATTCTGCCAACGATATTTTTCTCAACTAAAACATCGGAATGCTTGTTTCAGATCCCCGAAGGAGTGAGTCCGGTCATTGACATCGCGTTGAATGCTCATTACTTGCATAATTACTCGTCGCCAAGCCTACCGTACGCCTCGATTCTCAAAGAGTTGCCGTTATGGGTGGCTCCCCTGCACTGGACATCGACTTACAAGTCTTATATCTTCTAGAGAGGACCAACTCTCTCATTTCTTTTTTCTACTTTCGTACTCGCCAGTTTTTCAAACTCGGCTCTTTATATAATATCTCTTTTATATTTTCATTATTTTAAGTTATCCAATGAAGGAGAAGCGAAATTAGTACTTAATCATTAGAGTTATGATTATTGGAACGTTGTTAGTCATCGTGTGTTGAGCATAATTTTAGAATACGTAACAACGTTTCTCTATTTTATAAGCAAGTTGCATCACAAGACTAAAATTGTTGTTAAATTGATAAACGAATCTAGTATGTATCGAGAGGAGTGTTTTACTAGCTATTTAGAGAAGATAATACCTTTTGTAAATTATTTTTTATTGAAAATTTACGCTATTTATTACTCAAATCGGACAATTTTTCACCGAGTGAGTAAAAAAATGTGATCATTCATAAACAATTAGGTAATAAAGATTGAATAAATCGTTATCTCGTATTATTTTACAACTTTTGCTTCTCCTTCTTAGCCTGTTCGGCCAGCGCCTCTAGCCGATCGTGTTCTGTAATTAATGCCTCAACTTCGGACGCCGGTAGAATACGAGTCTTCGTCTTGCCGCCCTCGCGGGTCAGAGTCGCCATCTCGACTGGAAATAAAAATAAAAATACAACATCGATTCAAAACTCAGATAAAATCTCCTCAGGCAAAAATTAGAGCCTCACCCTTGTCCGACGATAGTTTAGTCATGTCCAGAGTCTTCGAGAGGACTTTTATAGCCAGAGCCATCGCGTCCTTCAGGGTAGTTTCTCCCTCCTGGTATTCCTGTTTCAGCGAAGATACAGCAGCTGCTGAATTATTTCCGATACAAGTTGCTTTCCACCCGCTGTAATTCCCGCTGGGATCGGACTGATACAGCTGATATCCGTAGTGCTTATCCCACCCCATGTACAGAATGGAAACACCAAAGGGTCTCTTTCCTCCGTACTGGGTGTAGGCCTGCTTGACGTCGCACAACCACGAGACGAGTTGCTCGCAGGGAATCGCCTCTCCGTACTGCAGCAAGTAGCGCTGACCGATCAGACGCAGTTCGTTTGTGAGAACGTTTGCGTCGGACGTTACGCCGGCGACTGAGCAGACCATGTCTTCGTTGAGTTTGTAGATTTTTTCTGAGAAAAACACCTCGTCTAGGAGCTTGTTGGTGTTGCGACGCTCCGCGGCAAGCAGGATACCGTCGTTTGCCAGAATCCCTAGACAGGTACCGGCGTGACTGATCGCCTCCATCGCGTACTCAACTTGGTAAAGACGACCCTCCGGCGAGAATATCGTCGTCCTGGTATCGTAACGACGAGCCTGATAGCGAGTAATCGTAGGTTAGCAGAGGCATTTGATTTTGTTATGAAAGCGTTGCGTGACTCTGCGCGATTTTAAATTCGAGGTATTTTTCGACGGTAAAAACTGGGAAACGTCGATATTGATTGCGATTAGATCGAGGGTGACGATGCTGGGGGTTTTGGAGGCACATTTGCGTATTAATTGTGTGGAATAACGTCTGGATGACAATGCATCAATAGAGGAATTCTAACCTCTTTGGATTCAATTGTGAATGAGACTACATGGCGTTTAGGTGAAGTATAAATAGAGAGAGGGTTAATCGAAAGTGTTTTTAGTCGTAATGAATAATTGTACACTCACCATTTTGTTTGACTTATTTAAAACTACTTGGAATTGGAGACAAAAAAATTATCTGAAAGTACGCGATTTACTCTTTTGACGGCCGGTCTGCGCCCTGCGGTCCTCAAACTGAACATAAACCATGCGTGAACTGTGATCGTCGAAAGAGTAGAATTCGTAAGTTTTTCAAAATAAACCGCATGGCGGCGCCACCGCTCGAGTCAGTTGTTAATTTCACTGGTGTGGAAACAGCCGCCATCTTTGAAGTCCGATTAGCCTGTGACGTCATTTGTTTACTTAAGGTGAAATGAAAGTCACGTGACCTCGATATAATTTACACTTGGAATTTCCAAACGCTATTTTCTCAGCCAAAACACATTCGATTGATGTAAAATTGATATCAGTGACGTAGAAAAACTCAATGAAGGGCATGACGCTCGTGGATTTTCGAAAATCGAGACGTAATTACAGTTTTTTAACAATATTGTTCCGTAATCCAAGGAAGTGCTGCCTCTCTCCACGAGGGGCAGCACCTCCTTGGGCTACAGAACAATGTTATTACACGAAATTCTAATTATGTCTTAGGATTTGCGAAAATCCACGAGCGTCATGCCCTTCATTGAGTTTTTCTACGTCACTGATATCAATTTCACATCAATCGAATGTGTTTTGGCTGAGAAAATAGCGTTTGAAAATTCCAATTGTAAATCGTATCGAGGTCACCTGACTTTCATTTCACCCTAAAAGATGTGGAAATGTGTGATATGTATTGCGGTAGAACAGTTTTTTTATCTAGTTAATTGCTTAATTATCTAGTTGTGGACTGAAATTCTTCTAGAATCGTACTGAGTTGACCATTCTTTGAATCTCCCGCGCGTCAGAGTCAGTTGTTCGGTTGGTAGCTATGGAGGATGCGAGAAGCGCATCGAGTTTCAAAGTCAAACTCGCGTTCGCAAGTGAGTGAAATTTTTCAGTTTTATTTGAAGCGATTATTTCGTCGTTGTTGAAAGTCTGTCAAATTTCGGTGACAAAAGACAATCGAGTGTGTATACAAGCTGCGAACAGAAGTCATGAGTGTTCAGAAAACCGTTGATAAACAAAAGACTGTGTGTAACGAACGAATTGACGATCGCCGGCAGATCGTCTTTTGTTCCATTCCGGGTTTTGTTTACAGTGATAAAAGTACGCGCTTGGTGATCGTAATGGAAAGATTTTTCAAACATTCCCTGTAATAACGACGTGTCAGTAATCGAATGAGTATAATTCAATTTTTCATCCAAGCATTCCGCAAATTCGTTATAGGCTAGGTTATCGTGTCTGTTGAACAGTTGACGGTCGGCAGTCTTATTGCTAAGATCGTAGACGCTCGAAAAACTGAACAATCGAAAATCGAATCATCGCCTATGTCGCCGTTCATTTATTTATTACGGACGCATCGTGGAGTGGCCTAGGCATTCTAATACGGCACACAGTTTCACACCGGTTCTAACGTAAAGTTATTAAAATATGAAATGAAATGTGAACAGTAAATAGGACAACTGCAGTGTGATATTCGGTCTTAACTCTGTCGATAAAGACGATATATCCGAAATAACGAGAAAACCGTTGAAACGCGAGTGTTTTTTTTTTTTTTTTTTGAGTGTTGTTCTTTTGATCAGTGATTAATGTGAAGTGTTGAAATTGAAGTGAATGCGGATTCGGACTTCATGCTGTGTTCCGGTGTCTGGGTTAGACGATCGTCGGTAAGTCGCATGATTCTTCCTGAAAGTTTTTAATCTCTTTTATCGCGTCCCGAAATTTTGACTGTATAATTTTTTATCGCCGTCTCACTGTTGTTGACATTGTGTATAATTTGTGAAATTAGCAATTATTCCATCCGTACGGAAAGATATATGACAAACTGTTGAACTGGAATAAAATTAGCATCCAGGGTGAATTGTTGGATAGTATCAAGAAACAAGCTTTCAGACAGTTAGGAGCCAATCCGACTGTCCAATAGCTCATTTTTCGATTCTAGCCAACTTCAGACTGTATCGTCGTTACGAATTCGCCCTGTGTATAGATCCTGCATTGGGTAGAAGCGGTTCTCTACGAGCCACTATGAATTCCTAATCAATAACAATGTATAATCATAATTATTAAGTTATTTGTAATTAATTAATCGATACATGCATATCAAAAAGGAAGAATGTTGTGAGGTTTATCGTATTTAACAGGCATTCTATTTTCTTTCCGACATCGAATCAATGCGAATTAGGGTGGCCCTTATTTGGAGGTCGGGGAAATTTTGTCCACGACGCCACTACTGTGTGAAATGCCATTTCAGATGGCTGACAAAATTTGTAAATGATTACACTATGATACTATAAAAAAACGGAGGGACCGATTTCTCCAGCACAAGATAGGCTTCGAAGAAAAAACTGAATTCTGTCGATCAAGATCCGACAAATTCAGACTATAGCCAGTATATAAGAACCGAATCCTAGCGATAGAAAACAGCGAGTCAAATCCTCGGAAAAATTCGATTTTTTTTCATCGATTTTTGACCAGTCTCATATCTAATCAACATTTCCGCTAATTAATATTTTTTGGATATTCCAACGCCATTTCCAAAAGCATAAAATCTGCCACAAAGTGGGACTATAGCGAGTATCTAAGCCCGATCGTAGCGATAGAAAATAGGAGGGCAGTCCTCAGAAAAATGCGATTTATTCATCGATTCTTGGACAGTCTCAGGTATTATAGTCAATATTATACATTCATATTTATATTTATATATTTTTCAATGGTAAAGATAATAATTACTGATAAATACGACGCGTGCGGTTAGCGCGTTTAAAAACCGGGTGCTGGAATAATATAGCACCTTAAATTTGTTTGCATTTTTCTTGAAAACGAGTTGTCATGGCGGTCAACATAGTCACTTGCTTTTAAGGTGAAATGAACCTCGCGTGACCTCGATATGATTTACACTTGGAATTTTCAAACGTTATTTTCTCAGCCAAAACACATTCGATTGATGTGAAATTGATGTCAGTGACGTAAATAAATTCAATGAAGGGCAAGACGCTCGTGGATTTTCGAAAATCGAAAGACATAATTAGAATTTCGTGTAACAATATTGTTCTGTAACCCAAGGAGGTGCTGCCCCTCGTGGAGAGAGGCAGCACTTCCTTGGATTTACAGAACAATATTGTTAAAAAACTGCAATTACGTCTCGATTTTCGAAAATCCACGAGCGTCATGGCCTTCATTCAGTTTTTTTACGTCACTGACATCAATTTCACATCAATCGAATGTGTTTTGGCTGAGAAAATAGCGTTTGAAAATTCCAAGTGTAAATCATATCGAGGTCACGTGAGTTTCATTTCACCTTAATTATTAATAAATCCCTGAAAATTCTGAAATTAATAATGAAATATTTTAAAATGAATAATGAAATATTCTCCAATCGATTGTCCAAATTATTCAGAGACGATTCATCGGAAAAACAGCGAAATCAGTTAATCTGTCTTCCAAATATACGCCTCATCAATTTTTGTTAATTACTAATCACGATCGTTTTCCAAATTATGAAAATCGTTTTCCAAATTGGTCCAAACGATTTCCAAATATTACTGGAAACATTCATTTTCAGATTGGTCAATTTGGTCTGTCAAGTAATACGCTGCTGTATTTACTGCCCGAAGAACACGTGTTTCTATTAGGGGTGCGCGGTATTTCCGTATACCGAAAATATTTCGGTATCTTCTGTCATAAAATGCTTCGGTATTGACACCGGCTGTCAATACCGATACCGAAATATCGTAAATTCGACAAATATCGAAATACCGAAAAATGATTTCATATTTTATTGGTAATTGTTGCCTTTTTCATCGGTAATTGTCCATTTTTTCAACGTAATTTCGATCTCTGCCGATTTTTTTATACTCTGGTGTTCACCGAAATGTCGGATTAATAAACCCACACCGAAAATCGGTATTAAAATCCCAATACCGCGCCCCTAGTTTCTGTTGTTCTCGATAAGTAATCGATAACCGAGTCGCGCAATATCGAAGTGGTCCAAGTTCGAGGTGTCAGCACCGTCAGCTCGATTCAACACTCCTCATTCAACAATCAACATTGGCCCGAGTTGGTTCGAGTACGTAACCTCAAAAATGCTCCGCGCTTGTTTACCATAACACAAGGAAAAAATTGGACAACAACGCTGACATGATGGACGAAGAAAAAGTCGTCGTTATTCATTTAGCTAACGATACTAAAGTTCTGAACATCACATACGGTGCCGGTTGGACTTCCGAAGATCTCTGCGTCAAGGTATGCGCTCTAAAGTAAATTGTTTTCAAATTTTCAATCAAACAATCGAAACAGTAAACCGGATTCCTCAGGTCTGTAAGCAAATCGGAGTCGGTCCGGTCGCGAGGCACTTATTCGCGCTCAGAAATCGCTCGTCTAAGTTATGGCAGGCTCCCGGACACAAGCTAGACCTCAAAGATAAGGCGAAATTCGACTTCAGACTGAGATTCAAACCCGCGAGTATTCACAGGCTGAAACAAATCGATATTCAAGCGTACGATTATTACTTCCAACAAGCCCGTTCCGATGTATTGGACAATAAGGTCGCCGACATCGTCTATGAAAAACATAAACGGGAATTATTCGGTCTCGGAGTCAGCGACATGTACAGGTGAGCAGAGAGCCCAAAGATCCTTATCGTCTATCAACGGTCGCTTTATCTTCCGCAGAGTTATGCTGGAGAAGGACATACCCAGAGAGATAGTAGAGTCTGATTACAAGAAGTATATTCCCAAGGAATGCATAAAACGACATCCGTTTTTTATAAGGAAACCGATTCACAACGCTCTGGCTAGAATTTCTGGCCACAACGCTTCTTACGTCAAAGACCAGTACCTGAATCAATTTCAATGCATGGCTCCCAACTATCTTGCCGAAGAATACAAAGCCCTGATGGACAGGGGGATATCTAATCCTCCGCTGAAAATTATACTGACCGTTAACGCTGCCGAAATAAAGTACAAAGATGTGGAAAACGAGATAATAGACACTCTGTGCGCCATAGAGGATCTGTGTTTCGTTTCCATTAGGCAGGATGGAACGGTCGAAATATCGAGGAAAAATGGGATACCATCGTATTTGAAATTTGGAACAAACGCTCTCTTGTTATCTTTTGTCTCTGCGCTCGACGGATATTACAGACTCGCCGTCAAGTGGACGTTCAATCTATGCAGAGACCTCGTCACGCCTAGTCTACAAAGGCTTCATAAACTAAAGTGCCACGGACCAGTTGGGTGAGACAAAACAATCTTGTCTCAGAAAATTTTTGAAACTCATGATTTCTTTGTGTGCTTTCAGCGGTGAATTTTCTTACGCAAAGTTGGAAGAGAAGCGAGCTAATAGACCCGGTACATTTGTTCTGAGAGAAAGCGAAACTAAATACAACGTTTTTTATCTGGACGCTTGTGGCAAAGACGGTAAACCGAGAACAATAAAAATCGAACAGTTAGGTCCGGACGAATTCCTCCTGTCTGACTCTGTGATAAAGTACAAATCCCTCGGACAATTAGTAGCGGCTCATCAGGACCCTGAAAATCAACTTTATCTACGCGAGTGTCTACCCCCTTCGGAATACGGTATTGACTCACCGATGAAAATTGATTGAATAATTTCACGTTAACTTTATGCGTCATCTATTCCCACAGATAAATCGCTTCTTTTACTTTGTGCCGGGGAAGGTGGAGGCAATGACGTCGCTGCTGATGAGGAAATCGTCGCGGCTCTGTTGGAAGGTGGTCCGCGCTGCATTCCGCCTCATCAGTTACAAGTCTACAAGGCGCAGCCTTTCAACAAGGGATACGAACTGACTCCGGAATCTAGACCTCCGACTACTACTTTGTACAGAGCAATGTGGAGGGTTGCTAAGGGAAAGAAACTCGAAGCTGCTATAAAAGTTCTCAAAGAAGAAGAGTGGAGATTTACTCGAGAGTTTTTAGAACTCGCAGGGAAATGGGGTCAGCTGAGATCGACGGCCTTAGTTAGGTGAATGACCGACGATTATTCGTCCTTCGAGTCTCTTAAGACGTGGAAAAGTCTCAAAATGATTAATTATTTCGCAGATTATATGGACTGACAGTAGCGCCAGCAGTCGGAATGCTGTTTGAGCTCGTGCGCCTCGGTCCGCTAGACGCGTATCTGCGTCTTCCCACTTCGTCGCAGACCGTTAAAACAGTCGATATGGTAGAAGCAGCCGCCTGTCTCGCCACAGCTCTTTGGCACTTGGTAATATCCTGTTTTAAAATCACCCAATTTCGTTTCTGCACACCGTACTTTACTCTATCCGTTTTAGGAGGAGCACGGAGTCGTCCATGGGAATGTGAGATGCAGAAAACTCCTCGTACACACGCATAACGATAACAGTTTTGTCGTCAAGTTGGCAGACCCTGGTCTCTTCAGCTATACCCAAGCCGAGTGAGGATCTTCTTAAAATAAAAACTCGTTTTCTTCGAACGGAATAGAATATTGAATTTGTTCGATTGATACTAGCGTCCACTGGCTGCCACCGGAATGTTACGGTAATCCAGAACTGGCAAAACGTAGTTCGCAAGCGGACGTTTGGGCGCTGGCCACAACTTTTTGGCAGATATTCTCTCGCGGTGCTCCACTACCGGCTCATCGAGACATCGACTCGGTGAAAAGGGTGATTGAGGATGATTGTTAACTCTGCTTCTGATCAGAAAATCGAATTTTCATCTGTTTTATCACGTTTCAGTATTACTCCAGCGGCAAACGACTTCCTATGCCAGCTGGTTGTCCCGTCGAAGTTTACAAGCTGATGCTAGAGTCTTGGGGAGAGGGCGCAGGGCCCAGGAAGCAACCGCAAGCCGTAATGCGAGACATCAATCAAATTTTATACCAAGTTTATAATTCGAGGAGAATCCACGCCTATGAAACCGCCTTTCCAAAAGTATCCAACGACTCTGGTAACGTCGATGTTGAAGAAGGAGAAATGGATTTATCGGACAGCGAGTCTAGAGCTAGTTCTCTATTCACCGATCGCACTAGCCTCGCTTGGGACGAAGGAGACGACGACGACAGCGAGTCAAGAGAAGCTGCCCAAGAAGCCGAAGAAGAATTATCCGCGTACTTGGGTTGGCTGACGGAAGGAGGCAGCGAAGAGGGCGGTCCCCTTGGGCAGATGCAAGCAATTTTTGAACTGGATGCAGACTGTAACGTCATTCTTCAGGGACGTATAGGGCAAGGATTTTACGGCGAGGTTTACAGAGGTACTTTGGAAAGGGACAATGAGAACGCTGAGCCGCAGCAAGTTGCTGTTAAAAAGCTGAAGACGAGGGCTTTGGAAGCAGATTTACGCGACTTTGAGAGAGAAATATCAATTATGAAGGTGGGTACGATAATGACTGGTCGAATTTCGTCTAAAATCCTGCTGATCACATTTTATCCACAGAATTTGAAGCATCCGAACGTTGTTGAGATCCTCGGCGTGATATCAGAGCCAGAGGTTTGTTTGGTAATGGAGTTTGTGAGGCACGGATCGCTCCAAAGTTACTTAGCCATCAACCGGGAGACTCTGACTCATAAAAGATTGTTGGGTTTTGCGCTCGATGTTGCGACCGGAATGGATTATTTAGGGCGTCAAAGCATAGTCCACAGAGATCTGGCCGCCAGAAATATTCTAGTCGCCAGCGAAGATACCGTGAAAATTAGCGACTTTGGACTGGCGCAGGATACTGGAAAGAATGATTACTATATTCTACAAACTAATAGAGATCTACCTATAAAATGGTAAGTAAATCATTCACAGGCAACAAAATGTTCTTCATTCATATTCTTGCATTCCAAATAAGGTACGCGCCGGAGAGTTTGAGAGACGGAAAGTTCTCTTCCAGATCCGATGTCTGGTCTTTTGGGGTGACGATGTACGAAACTTTTACCCTAGGCGAAGAGCCTAGGGTCCCGGGTGTCGGGGATGGAGGAAACTCCGAGGGTAGCGCTGAACTATTAGAGGCGCTAGAGCGAGGTTCTAGATTACCTTGTCCACCGACTTGCCCTCAAGACGTTTATGTCAAGTTGATGTATCCGTGTTGGCATTTACACAGTCATGAGAGGCCAGATTTTTCAACGCTGTGCATTCACATTAAAGATTTGTTGTCGCAATATTAGATATGGTAATTATTACCATTAGTTTTTTTTTTCCAAGTGCCATAATTTTGTATATAATTTTAACGATCGTTTATAGTGACTTGAAATATTGTGAAAAAATTATTTTTGTTTTGTTTTCTTTTTATAGATCGGTATAATCAATTTTATCGTTTTAACAACGATGCAATATACATTTGTTGCAATTTTAATCAGATGATGGCGTCTAGTTTCTGTGACTAGTGCAGCTCGGTCATCGTTGATAATCAAATCAAATCATGACTCATTGATACGCGGTATTTGACATTTTTTAATTGTTTCGTAGTTTTTGAATATTGAATTATACTCGTAAACAACAAATGATTGTTTGATGTTGAACAATTTTACAAACTATATACCCATTATCGAATACCTAAGTGAATTTGAATCGTCGTTTTATTGTTATAATCGGTACATATTTATTGAATCGTATTTTAAATCATTGAAAATATAAATGTTAGCGGTACGTCTATACGATGAATTTATGTACCAAAGAAAGTCTGTGAATGTTGTCGATTCGTATTTAGTATTTTTTAATGTGCATGTACCTGGATTATATCACTGCGATACATATAAAAAAAAAAAAAATCGATTCACTTGATTCATACCCATGCTCAATTGTATTACCTCATAAACTGAGTAATAACAAATGCTTTAATAATAGTCAATTATTATTTTTTATTATTATACTTCAGGTAAACGTACATTATTATTTTTTAATTCATTTACACTAAGAACAAGCAGAAATAATAAAAAAAAAAAAAACATTCACCAATCTTCATGAAATTGATGGAAAATATTTATACCTAATATCAATTTTTACACCTTGAAGTAATATCAATGACTATTTTATTTTATTTTATTTTCCTATTTGTTTCTTCTACTTTTATACTAATTAGGAATAAGTTTCATCATCTAACAAAAATTATAAAGACGCATAGCGTATTAATAAATGTAAATATAACAATATTTATTAACGATTATAGTTCATCGTTATCGATTTTGTTCCACCAGCAAGTTTCGTTTGATGAACTGTATAAACATCTTTTGAATCTAATTCATTATTTATATTTATAATAATTTCCATCGAATCTTCCTTCGATCTTAAACTCTGACGAAATAATTGAGCGTGTTGCCACGCCAGTTCGTCCTCACCTCCGCTAAGTGTCGCGGACACACTGATTTTGAAAGCTCCTTTCATTTGGTTGGTTGTGATTGACGGGGAACTGCCTATAGTGGGGGGATGGGGGGGGATAAACACGCTAGTGTTTCCACTTCTATAAACTCCTTCGAGTTTCCATTGTACTTTGGCACCGTGATAGACCGCGGTTGTTGCTTTAAAACTGATACTCTCAACGTGGAAATCTGGATCCTTTATCTCAAAATTCCACATAATTGTTCCGTAGTCGCTCCCCTCGCTCCTGGCAAGATACACCATATTCCAGTCGTTTTCAACCTTTCGAAAAATTCCTCCGTCCATGCGGTAAATCCCTTTATCCCAGCCCTCCTTTTTCTCTAAAATTTCACCACTTCCGGCCTCCATAACATACTTGTCGCTGGATGCGGTGTATCTCAGAATCACCGATCTTACATGCATAGGAATTTGCCATGTGTGAGACGAATCGGAGTCAATCTGTGAACAAAATGAATAAAGTCACGCAACGAGACAATTATTTTTTAATCGGGAAGAAGATAATCACTGTCGTCTCATGCCGAGAGAGCCTCCAGGCCAACGATCCGGAGGTTCTTCCTTGATAGTCGTCTTTGTCGTTCTTCTTATCGCCACAACTCATCAATTCTACGAGCTCCATAAGAGTTCTTTTGATCAGGTATTGCTGTCTCGGAAGCGAGCAGCTGGCTCTACGTCGATTTTCCGTCAGCGAGGTAGTAAACGACAGAAGATTCTCTTCCGAACATACGTTTCTACGTTTCATAACGCTTTTTTGGTCCGATGTGTATCTCCAGGTAACATCCTGCACCTCATCCTTAGAAAACGCTATTACGTAGCTCAATTTCTTTCCCCAGCCCTTCTCGTACATCAACGGACGGTCCATTACATCCTCGCAAGCATCTGCGTGGATCCATCTATTCGCCGCTATCGACCACATCTGGCGATCAATCGATCAATCAATATTATCATTTCATGCTGACGAATCAGTGATTTTTTTCTTGGGTTTCCTCCTATCTCGGATTCAAAGTATTGAGAAAACTTAAATTTCAAGAATTTTGGGTATATTTGGGGACGACACGAATTACCTCAACCCAGACATGATCGGTGAGATCCCACACGAGTCTGGTGTCGTATCCTAGGGATCGGCAGATCAGTGCGAACGCGTTAGCCCATTCTCCGCATCTACCTTTCCTGGATCGTAGGAGCGCAGCGAGGTCCGAGTAGCGAGGAAACTCTACGTTGCTGCCGCAAACTCCGCATCTGTAACACAGTCACACATAAATAGATCTTTTGAAGGTTCCTCCTTGTAATTTGTTGAGAAGTAGAAAAAAAAATACACAAACCGATAAATCTCTGTTCTTGATATACCAGGATGACGGGATGCCATTGATCTTAGGAACGTACATTTCCCTGAACATGAGCTACAGTCTGGGCTGTCTACCCATGTGAAAAACTTTTCCTTGAACCATTTCATCACTTCGGCAAATACTAAATCTTCCATCGAAACGTTTTCAACGGACTTATCATCTCCGGTCGATTTTACGTGCCTGTAAACGAAGCAGATTTATACAAATTAGATGAATTCTTTCAGACATTTAGAAAAAAAAAGATATTCATTCGAGGTATAATATATCAATAAATCTGTGATGAAATTAAAATTCAATTTCATTATTAACAATAATATTGCCTCTTTTTGGCTTCGATTGAATAACATTAATAGTCAATTAATGGAGCACATCCGAGTATATTGCTGTAAAAGTAGGCGAATTTGGAGAATTTTTATCTACAAAACTATCAATTCGATTCAATTTTATTTTTTTTCGTTCTAAAGTTTACACATTCAAGTTTTAGTGATTTTTTCATCCAAAAATTAAAAAAATTCCAACTTATTTATTTTTTTATGATCCAAAAACGAGTTGAATTCAGGCCCAAAAAAAACCAACGAGTCAATATATTATGTTTCGAGATTCTGTTGGAATTTTCTTTATTCAGATTAACCGACTGTCCAAAATCGTTGGCTCCGCAAACCGTGTCAGTAAGGGGACACGTTTGACGCCAGCCACTGTAACTTCGCCACGAGTCGATATATCGACGCCCGATACGAATAAACGCACGTTTCAGATTCCGGGTGGAAAAGAGCACGTTTCAAATTCCGGGTGGGAAAGAGCACGTTTCAGGTTGACTCGAATACTAGCACATTTCGGGTTGACTCGAATACTAGCACGTTTCGGGTTGACTCGAATAATAGCGCGTTCGTTAATATTATAATCCGTCTAACAATGGCAATCGGATTATAATATTAACGAAACGTGCTATTATTCGAGTCAACCCGACACGTGCTAGTATTCGAGTCAACCTGAAACGTGCTCTTTTCCACCTGGAATTTGGAACGTGCTCTTTTCCATCCGGAATTTAAAACGTGCTTTTATTCGTATCGGGCGTCGATATTTGGATGAAAAAATCGCTAAACATACTTGAATGTGTAAACTTTAGGGTGAAAAAAAAAAAAAAAAAAATTGAATCGAATTGATAGTTTTTTAGATAAAAATTCCCCAAATTCGCCTACTTTTACAGCAATCTGCTGTTTCGATTCATCGGAGTCACGGATTAAGCTCGTGAACATGAAGCTTCATGAACATGTTGAAAAAATTTTATCGGTTCCAGGATGAGATTTGAACCCAGAGCCTACGGATTCACAGGCCGGGTTCTTATCCGCTGAATCATAAAAAAAAAATGATCTATTTCAAAGTGGAACAGTTTACTTTTGAATCAATCTCATCTTTTTCGTCGCAATGATCTCCAAGTCTACCAACGGCACGAACGATCTTGCTCGATTTTGAAGTTCCTCATTTTCGTACGCTAGGACTTCTTCGAAGTGTCCTTCTATTTGTTTGTAGAACATCGCGTCCTGGTTCGGGATGTTTACAACGTCCGGAGACGTCTTTTCTATCACAACATTCGCGGAATGAACAATTCCATTTGTTATTCTCCATGTAGCCGTCTTACTTGCCGGAGGTTCGGAAAGGAGTTTTTCAAATGCCTGGAGCTTCGATAGAGAAGCATCTTCGGGAAGCAGTAGATGATCGTCGTTCTGTAAATTCATAAAATTGAGTGAATACAGGATAGAAAATATGGATAATAATTGTATTGTTTTTTGTTTAGTCTCACTTCCACGAATCCGATTTCGAAAAGACACTCCATAGCCCCTGCAGCGGGTAAAATTTTATCGACAACAATCGGATTGCTCAGTTTCACTTTGCGGTATTTTAACTCCGTAGGATTTCTGATGATGTTTTTAAACAGCGTTGACAACACTTGGCGCACCTCTGCGTAAACGTTGACATCATTTCCGTTCAATAAATCAAAGCAACGTTTCAAATTACTCATTTTATTTATCTTTATTTTATACTAGCTGCTTCGTATGCTTCGATGGCAGTTCAGTTATAACCTAAAAATTACTTTCTCTTATCCACGTCACAAACTTCCGATAACGTGAAGAGTATATTGATTTTTGCATCGATTCTTAGTAACTTTTTTGTTCTTTTAATGTTTTATTTAATTCTTCTCATTTAACTGTGATAAATATTAAATCAATCTGACGTGAATATTGAGGGGAGGAAATGAATAGACTTTTACGCTTATCGACAGAGAAATGATACAATATATATTCTATCGACAGAGAAATGATACAATATATATTCTATCGACTACGAGGCTCTCGTTGATTCTTTCAGATGTCGCCTCCTCTCGGTTTCGTGTTTTGAATTGTCTCATCAAGGCTGAATAGGCGGCATCTGTAGCCTTTTTTATTATAAAAAAAAAACTCAAATATTGTTTCAATTATGACGATTTTTTTATTTTTTAATCGGCGCTAAATTTAAACGAGAAACCGCGAATACCTTTACGCACTAATTTGGAACCTAGATGACGCCACTCGTTCGAATCGTTGGCGATATAGAAGCAGAAAAAATGAGTAAAACAGAAAAAAAATAATATTGATTCGGTTAAGGGAGCCAGTACAGCGTGATTCAACTAATTCTCCATACTACAAAAATCATTTATTCCTAAATCTTATCCAACGTTCATTACACATCGAAAACTGGACTTTAAAAAAAATCACTGGTAAAGTTTCAGGCACACGGTTGATCCGATTATCTCTGTCGACGTCTCATTTTCTTCGGAGAGCAATCCTTCATCGTGTGAATGAGGGAAATTGAAAAACAAAATTTTTGGACCAAGTAATCAGCAAAAGAGTGACCCGATTGTCGCTGAATTTCGATAACTGACCATAACTTGTCAGGATTTTTTTTTCTCAGTTTCCCTCATTCACATCATGAAGAATTGCTCTCCGATGAAAATGAGACGTCGAGAGACAAAATCGAATGAACCGTGTGTCTGAAACCTTAAGTTGAAATGAAAGTCACGTGACCTCGATATGATTTACACTTGGAATTTTCAAACGCTATTTTCTCAGCCAAAACACAATTGATTGATGCGAAATTGATGTCGGTGACGTAGAAAAACTGAATGAAGGGCAGGACGCTCGTGGATTTTCGAAAATCGAGACGTAATTACAGTTTTTTAACAATATTGTTCTGTAATCCAAGGTAGTGCTGCCTCTCTCCACGAGGGGCAGCACCTCCTTAGGTTACAGAACAATATTGTTACACGAAATTCTAATTATGTCTTTCGATTTTCGAAAATCCACGAGCGTCATGCCCTTCATTCAGTTTTTCTACGCCACTGACATCAATTTCACATCAATCGAATGTGTTTTGGCTGAGAAAATAGCGTTTAAAAATTCCAAGTGTGAATCATATCGAGGTCACGTGACTTTCATTTCACCTTAATAATCAGAGATGACAATATTTAGACAGTCAGTATCACACAGCTTTGACGATCTTACGAGACACTGATGCTATTAAAAATAAAAATAAAAAATCCCCAGACTCTGCAACGGCTTAAAAATATAAAAATTTGGCCCATTGATGTTGTTTCTATTATTATAACGCATAACGAGGCTCTGTATATGATCCCTGGATGAAATTATGTTTGAATTAGTTGTGCGAGAGAGAAGATGAAAGGGATTTTTAATTACTTAATTAGCAACTTGGTGGTCGGGGACACGTTGATTACGGTTATTTCCAGCCGTTAAGAGAGGGTTATAAAATTGTATATATTTAATGTGTTGTAAACGTGTTGAAAATAAGTTTTGCGGTACGGTTGAGGATAAAGTGGGGGGGATGGATGGATTCTAATTATATAAATAAAAGAATATAATTTCACTTTCTACTCGCGGTTTCGTGTTTCCTAACGCAATTTTCGGCTGGTTTTTGGTATAGATATTTTGAATTTAATCAGAATCCAGGGAAAATTATCCATTCCGGGGAAATTCTCGCCTCTCCTCCTCCCTCTATCAACGAAACACGGAAAACTGTTTAACCTTTTCTGAAAAGATTAAGTTCTACGACTCCTCGCATGAAATTGGGTCGTTACCAAAACTGTGAGCTCGCGAGCTCGCCTTTGCCATTTTCCTTCACCCCACCTCCACACCCCCTGCCCGTACTCAACCGTCTCACAGTTTCAAAGCTTTGCCTTTTCAGCATCCTCGTACGGGGATAAATCCGTTAAAACTTGTCAAACAAAGTTCCTTTCACTAACTTGACCCGTCACGTGACCTAAAACTGAAAGTTATGTCGGAAGTTTAACTGCACACAGGGTATATAGGAGCGTGTGATAAAATTCACATGAAAATTTGCGAATAGAATTAATAAAAAAATATTCATGAAGAGAAAAATGAAAACACGATTTGTAGGTAGTACTAGTATTTCTATGAAACTGTTGTTCGCGTATCAAAAGCCCCGGGGGTGTCGCGGGTTTTGAGTAACAATGACGAAGGTTGGCGCGTTGGCTGTTCGTTGATTAGCGAAATTGAATAGCGGCTAATTAACGTTGGCTGATATTTGTGTGACGAAGAGAAGAAAAAATCTCTGATTAATTGGAACCGCTTTTGGTCTAAGCTGTCGCCGCTTGTCGTCTCGACGGTATAATAATAATAAGATTAATAATAATAATATATAAAATCTGTGTAATTAGAGGGGAAAAAGAAAATCAACGATTCATGTAGTTTGTTTCCCGCATTTATACCGAGATTAAAATTAACGAGGTTTCGCGGTGATTATTGATCGAATTCGTTTTTGTTTGAACCCTCGTTTGAAACTGAGGGAAGTTATTTTTATTTTCGAATGAAATTTTGCCGGTCAGATCGGAAGCCGTATATATATGTGTATGTGGATGTGTGTGTATCACCTAATGCTTGATTCTGGAGTCCGGTGAAACGGCGTTGAAGTTAAACCGTAGCTCTCGAGCAACAAGTTGTGTCGGTTGAGCTACTAGGGTACTAACTAAAAGCTGCCCTCTTCGACGGGGGTTATAAAAGAGGCATAGTTTTGCTCAGTAGGTATGCCACGTACGTACCCAGACACCGCAACACCAAACAAGACTCAAGTTTCTCTAACATTTGTCGTAAAGACGAAGAACAGAGTTGAAAATTTTAACCAAATTTAACATCTTTTCCGTGTTCCCCTAAAGTTCATAGAAATGTTTCTGTAAAATATAAGTAATGTCAATTGTTTGAAATTGGCCGTACAATCTCAACCAAAAAAATGATTCTCGTCGGCAAATTGATAAGATAATGATCAAAAATCACGAGTGACAAAAAAACCGACTTCAAAACCAAACTACTCAACCGATTTTGATGAAATTTATATGGCACCAATCTGAAAGTATACCCTTTCGAATAAAAAAAGAATTTTCCAAATCGGTTGATAAATGATGGAGTTATGAGGTAACAAACATTTAGAAAAAAAAAACTTACAACCGAATTGAGAACCTCCTTCTCTTTTGAAGTCGGTTAAAAATACATTCTGATATGCCCATTCTGATATGCTCTTTGGACTCTGTTCTAAAAGTTTATAGCTGTTCATCAGCCGCTTGAACTATAACTCCGACGTTCGTTTATCATCCAAGTTTCCCACTTATTCTCATTTCATACATTTTCTGTGTTATATATAATAAATATGACGTTATAAGTCTGTCGACATCTCAGCAAACGTGGACACTCGTATAGCCTGTTGTTCAGTCGGCTGCAGTTAAATTTAATTTCATATACCTAGTTTGACTTATTTTTACCGTCGTGGATTTTATTTTTAACCTCGCACACTTCTTTCACGTTGCGATGCAGAATTTTTGACTGCATTCTCTGGCTAATGCTGTTTTCATAGCGAATTTGTGCGATTCATAACCCTTATTTTCTGTCGTCGGTACAGTTGAACCAGGGTCTCGTTTTATGGATGTGTTTCAACAATAAGACGATTTTTCATATTCTTTCGGGGTATGTATTGTCATTTTATATTTATTGACTTTTTCGAAAAGGACGAAGATGAGTCGTCGAAACGTGGAACAGTGAAACATGGTCGTCACTGGTCAGGGAAAACAGGGAACTCAAAGGAAGGTCAGGGAATCCGAAAAATGGTCAGGAAAAAGTCAAGGAATTTTTTCTTCCTCCCGCGGAAATCTTGATCAATGGAAACAGTAGCAATAATTGTATAAATTATAAATGAAAAAGTGTTCACAAAAAACACTTTTCTTCACCATTGATTCAGAGCATAATTTATCACACGCTTGAATAACCGCCAATTCGTTCAAATTTCAGTCAGTTTTTTTTATCGACTCGACTGGATGTTCTTCTAAGATTCTCTAATCAGAAGGAGGAATTGAATTACACAATTTTTTTCAATCTTTCTCCGCGTACCGTTTCCCGGCTTAAATATACATATATATATTTCTCTCTTTCTTTCTTACTTTTTTTTTTCTATCCATTTTTCAAATCCTTTTTCCTCCCAAATCCTCTTTCACCCCGTGGTGTCAAGATTCTTTTATATATAGGATGTTGAGGGTAACGCGATTCCACAGTATCTAGCCTTCAGGTCTTACACACAATTTTCTCTCCGCATTTTCAACGCCATATATAGGTTTTTCAGTGACGAACGCGTGTAACGGGTGTCCTGTAATTTTCCCCACTCGTCTAATAGAGGTATAGTGGATATATACACGTATGTATGTATATATTTGGGATAAGATAGAGACCGGTGATACGACGAGCATCTCTCTCTCTCTCTCTCTCCCTTCGTATATATCTGTATTTATAGAATGTTATACATACATGTATAGTTTGGTTAAGGGTTGATGCGCGCCTGCGTCGCTCCGGCGGGGGTGGATCTCGCCCGTAGCACCAGTCTTTACTCAGCCTCCTTCGTGGAAAAGGCCATAATCATTCGCTGCCGCGGGAGATGTTTCGATACTCAATTGTTTATAGCTTACATTAATCGTAAGATTATTATATGATAAGAAAAAAGTATGATGTGTCAAAAATAATTTATTTATATACTTTTTTTAAATTCATTTCGCATCATTTTTTCCGTGATACTTAAATATTGAGGAATTATATAGAACAATTTTTAGATTTTTCTTATTTGTTACTCAGTTTTGAAATTTATATAATTCGAATGTGAATTTTTAATCAAAGACACAGACTACGGTTGATGATTGGATAAAACAAAGATAACAACGACGTTGGAATTGTTCTATCGCGTGTGTTGGTAGCGTTTAATTTGTTATTTCCAAAGTGTTTGGATTAATTAAATCGTGTGTGCTGGTGTGGAATAAATTTGGAAGAAAAATAAAAAATATAAATAAATAGTGAAAGTTTCAGAGATTTCATTCAGTTTTACAATTGTTTTGTAAATTTATTCATCGTCTAACTAATTGGATGTAGCTCCACGTTACGAACAAGTGTTGTTAATTGTCTTGAGGTGCAGCTTAAATGACTCTAATCCGTTAAACCAAGTTCAGAGAGGGGGGGGATTATTATTATTGTTTTTCTCTTTCTTAACTTACTTTCACCCCTTATTTTCACAAGGCAAAATATCGTGAGAAAGAAGCCTCCGTCGTGTCAGATGGTGAATAAAAAACCTTTAAAATCCTGTGAAATTGTTTATTTTTTAATACAATAAACGTAAAAAATAATCTTCAAATATACGGATGATGTTAAAGATTTGAAATAGTTTAAATAGAAAAATGAAAAGTGCGTTCAATGAATTTCACCGATGATTAATACGTGCCTAAAAAGTTATCAGGATGTTTCGTTACAGTGACAAAGTGAAATGGGGATTTCACCCAAAAGTGGGTTTTGGCCTTCGGGCCGATACTGAATTGACGAGCAAAAAATCATCATCGTTTTTAAACCGGGAATAAAATTCCGAACCTCGTCGCGTTTTGGTCAAATTTTCTTATCACAAGCTAAAGAAAAAATGAGAAGCTTGGTGATTATATTCGGACTCATATTCGCCGGTGAGTATAAAAAATTTCGTTAATCTTCATTAAAATTGTTAGAAAAAAAAGGAGTTCAAATATTTTGTGTCGCCAAGGACCCGCCTGGTGCACCGGGGACGACGAAGATCACGAGGAAGATATCGTGCCGTTGGATCGAGGTCCTTACTTCGACGTCCTGGCTTCCCGTAATGTAACAGCCCTCGTAGGACAAACTGCGCAGCTGAATTGTCGCGTTAAAAATTTAGGCAATCGTACGGTACGTATTTTACAATAAATTACAACGGTGATGCTAGTCCGTTACGTAACGGTACCAGCACTCTGACAATAAGAAGAAGCAGAAAAATACAAGGAGACGGAGATAGTGAAGACAAACGATCAACGCTCGACGAATTACAGTCGACGTAGAGTCGTAGAATTGCTTCACGCTTCAATTCTCTTCCTCCCTTCTTATTCTTCTTCTTCTTCTTCGCCTTCTTTGCTTATCCATCCCCCTGAATCACGTTTAACTTTGACATATTACGTATTCTTACCAACTAAGTGGGATAAGTTGCGGCAAGCCTCCCGACCTTTGAGCAATATTATCTAATTATACCGAGGAAATTCAGAACCTTTTATGGTTTTCTTATGCTTCTGATCTTCTCGGATCGGTTCAATATTTATTATGCCCTTAAAAGTCGAGTTTTATCCACAATTATTCTCTTTCATTCGCGAAAAAGATTGAATGAAACGATTCAGAGATCAGTTTGATGTAAATGTGAAAAAGAAATGATAACAGAGTTCACGTAAAGCTGAATAACTGCTTTATCAAGATATTTTCTTGAAAAGCACCTCATCTTCGAAATGACAGAGGTATAAATCCTCTTTGCAATAAAGTGTTTCAATTTTTTTTTTAAATGAAATAGCTTTGTCCAAATTTTTTATATGCTCATATTTATGGTCTACACCTTCAGTCGTAGAGGTTACGAGGTTTTTGATACCGTCGGGCACCTGGGGTTTGTTAATTCGGTTTTGGTACCTTGAGGAATGGATTGTCAAGTTTAATTTGAAAGGATCTTTCCAAGGGGTGTAGATGAACTCATATATGCCTGTACCTACAATTTTAACTACTTTTCTTAATCAAGTTTAATATCGTATTATATGGCAGAGGGATTCTCGTTTAATACCTAAAACCCTCTTGGTGGTACTTACACCTTGAATTTATAAAAAAAAAGAGGTTTGGATACAAAATAACATATTTCAAACTTGAAAATGGGTTTCACACAGTTTTATGAACAATTTTTTTTTCTCCGTTTTTTTTTTCTTGACGCAAGAAATAAACTCACACTTTCACGGAAACATTTCTTCAACACACGAACAGAAAAAGGTTTTCATTAGTTGTCAATCATTTGAGTTTGGGTTTCTTTCAAGATTGACAAGTGATATTTTGCAATTTTACATTTTTTTAACATTTCAAGATGCATAAAAATCAAAAAGCCGAAGCTTTAGCAAACTTTTGTAGAAAAAAAAAATAGAAAATATCACTCGCAGACTCTTCAGGTTTCTATAATTCTATAAAAAGTGTCATCGTCATCGTCTTAGAAAAATTCAATTTCTGCGAACTCGACCTGAAAGTTACGATTTCTGTTTTTTATTTTTGTTTTTTTTCCGTTATCTCGTGATATCAGTACTTCTGTGCAAACATTCGATGCCAAATATGTTTGTCTTATTGTTTTTTTTTCTATTTCTTATCATCATTTCTATAAACGATATTCGCGAAAAACTCCGTCGACCAACAATAAGTCGTGCGCCCCTCGATCCCAGAATACTTTACGTATAAATTTTTACGATCCAAACGTTTATACGCATATCTAACCCTAAAACCACTAAAACCTAAAGTTGGTCCCAAAACTTTTCGATACATGTCTTTATGTTAATCACATCGGTGGATCACACTTTCACCAACGGTTTTAGAACCTCCCCATGTACGCTCACTCCAGCACAGCCTGTATTTCTCCATATCCTTTATCCCACTTCGGCTCAAACCGAACCCTCGAGTCCTCTCTTTCACTTATTTTGAGGGCTGATAAAAAAAAAGAAAAATAGCCGACATTTTTCACTTAATTTGGTTCATTGATGTTAATTTGACAGAAAATCTATATCCTCTTGAGACTTCTTTTCAGTCATATCAGAATACGATATCGAAGAATTTCGACATTCCTTTCAATTTTATTCTTTATCCAATTCCCAATTCTGATCGCGGTTCAATTGAAACTTTGTGTATACCAGAACTCCCTCATATGAGAAATTTGGTGAAACTAGATTCTAGGTGGTGGTTTTAGATCCCCTCAGAGTTTGTAGTCGTTTCACCCGTCGCCTACCCTCGGAAGTATATAACGCGATGCACAATTCCCCGAGGACTATCCCGGGGGAGTCCTTTACACCCACGTTACCCTACCCACTTCGCACGAATTAATTACGCGCGAGAACCGGATGCAAAGGAACCGAGAAGAGGCTGCGCGGACCCCGAGTCTCGACGTCGGATGACGTACACACCCCGGATCTCCTTTTTTATATTCTCCACCCCCTAACATGATGCGAGAAAACGTCTACCGCACGATTTTTGACCTTGGTTCTTTTCGTTTCTTTCGTTCCGCGAAGAAGAGACCAGATTTTGACTCGGTAATAATTTTAGCGTTCTCTGTTCTTCGAGCAGGTGTCTTGGGTCCGACATCGAGATATCCACCTTCTGACGGTTGGCCAGGACACGTACACGGCCGACGGAAGATTCCAGGCTACTCATTATCCTCAAACCGAGGACTGGACTCTTCAAGTTAGATTCCCACAGAAACGGGACTCCGGGACCTACGAGTGTCAAGTATCGACGACTCCTCCGATCGGTCAATCGATGCATCTGTCAGTTGTTGGTTCGTTCACGATACAATCGATCTTACTCGTCGTCACTTTTCTGACTAACACTTTCACACCCTGCGTACAGTAGGATGTAATTGAAACAAGAAAAGCTTTTTTTATTTTTTTCAATTTTGTAAAGTCGTTAATTGGATCCGGTAATTGATCTTACCGATGACGTCGGAGAAACTGCAGATCTTGTATCAGTTGAAAAAAAAAAAAAAAAACGTGGTGATTGGAGTCGTGGGACGATCTAGTCTTTTATTTTTGTACCAATCGTTGGGGGAATTGGGTCTAAGTGTTGTTCTCGAAGAATGTATACACATGGGGATGTTGAGACACGATTTTGCGGCGGAGGAGGTTCACTGCTCATTTATTCTACTGAAGCCTGAACTCGCGGTAAATTAAACGTTAAATCGAAACGGTGATAATTAAAGTAATTAAACCGTGTCGACGCGGACGTCGCGTCGTGGTGATAAGAAGGCATCAAACCTGACGCGTATTTCCGTCCGATACGATGACATGTATATACCTACTTTCACAGAGGAAGCGAATGCAAAAATGTGGATTTTTCGGTATCACATCATAGAAGTCTTCACAAAAAATTTAATCTAAAATTCCTTCTAGACAGTTTCTAAATTGTATGAGGAAATACTGCGGAAGTTTCTTTTAGATTTCACTTGTTCAAATTAGTTTTTGAAAAATCTAAAGATTTGATCAATCAATGGAGGTTTTGTCTTTGATTTAGGGGGGTACATATATATTTTAGAATTTGAAAAATAGAATATTTTTCACTCGATTTGAGAAACACTTTTTTTTTTTTTTTTGGTTCATGACGTAGAAAGTAAAATCTACCGCAATTTCGGTTTTTCCGGTCTTAAACTGTTCAATGAATTTAGATTCTCCAAATGAACGGGTAACTTTTCGATCAGATCAAAATTGTACCGGATATTGTTCATCATTTTCTGAAATCAAAGAACGATTCACTCTTTACTCTCAAATCGTATGAAAATTATTCGAAAGTCTGCCTAAAATGACTTTTGGCAGTTTTGACTTTCGAAATTTTATGGTGTATTTGTAAGAATTTCGGGGGTATAAATTTTTAAAATTGTGACGTGATTAATTTGCGCTTGGGAAACATGCCTGCGGGGTATACACACGATGAATAAATGTGCATGGATAGTTTAAGCTAGGATACACGAGTACACGGTATTTAGTTATAATGATTATGCGGTCGCCCGCGAGTTTCGGATACCGGAAACACTGGCCGTACGCGAAGGAAGAAATTCTCATGAAAATCGCGATACCGGATGGTTTGACGTTTCGCGTCACCGATAAAAGCTTGTGTACTCTTCTTACTCTGACTCTGATATCCGGTCCAATAAAGTCTCATTGTCCTCGCGACCCCCTACCAGGAGTGAAAAATCACGTTCTTAAATCTGTGGAGATTATTCTCCCCGATTGGTCGAGTGATCTTTACACAGCGAATTACATCTCAGACTGACGAAACGAACGACAGTATTTTTTCCCTTGGAAGCTTGCGGAATGTTTAAATGAATCTTCTTCCCTTGCTTCGAATAAGTTTCGACCATTATTCTCGTTTAATTGTCGGGAAGAAATTCTGGTCTGAATATATTTTCGCAGTTACAGGATAAATGAAAATACTTCATAGGTTTCGTATCTTCTATTTATTCGAAATTGACCAGAAATAAGAATAGAATAAAATGTCAGTCCTTTTCAAACCGAGAGAATATCTTCGAGACACGTTTTGTCGTTAAAAGTTTTAGTCAGGAGTTGAAATACGGTACCTTATAGAGGTGAAGTAAAGAGTGATACATACATACACATATATACTACGTAAAAGTTTTTACCTACCTTTATTCCTTTACCTCTCTCCAACGTCATATTGATCTACGTAGAACTTCAGAATGGATTTGAAATTATTCAATACTTACTTACTCGTGTAATGTAATCGAGAAAGTTTTCGAATGGTCTGAGTAGGTACTACAAAGGGGACTTGGCTGATTTTTTTTTCCTTATTCAAAATTTTCTATACCGGTGAATAAATATATACATCAACGTATAGCTACCTTGACTTCGCCTTATATTACGTCCGTCTTTGAAATTTGTTCCACTTTTACAATCTCGGGGTGTATTCAAAGTGTTACACGATACACGCTATGAGCTCTTCATTCTTCACTATTTTACTATCCGGTGAAGAAACTTCCAACCAACACAGCCATTGTTCGACGTTGTTATACCGACGTATCACGGACAAACTTTGTTCAATGAAGATATAATGGGCATAAAAATAACTAGGAAAAAGGATCATCTTCTCAGTTGGTATTTTCACCATGGAAGACGTCCTTTGTTTTTTGTTATTGTCTGACAATTTATTTGAGATCAGAAATAATGACGATCCTTAGCTCCCAATGAGGGTTGGTTTGAAAGCTGAGAGAAGATAAGAAAACAAATTTTGTTTACCATGTGAAATTGAGTTTAGTCGGAGAAACTTCTTTCGATGTATGTTTAACCCTAATTCGAAACGAGTTGTCAACACTTGTTGGAATGTTTTTGTATCCTACCCTCCAGCATTGAGGGAACGGTTCAACGATGTAGATAAATTCAAGTGTGAAGAGAGGAAAGCGCCTCTGCAGTTTGTACGTAGTACCTACCTACCGACTGTGTTTGATTACCCAGAAATTAGGTAACTCTAGTGACTCGACTGTGATAAACAGAGGATAATTCAAGTCGAATTGAGATTGAAAGAGATTCAGAGTCGCGTCACATGACCTAGGTGCAGGCCACTTCTCTCTACACGTAGTACGTACGTACTTCACCGACCAGAGGAGGGCTCGCGGTGCCGGTGTAATCCGATGATATACTTTTTTTTTTCTTTATTTGACTCTCGGCGATTTTTTTTCTTTTCCTTTTTTTACATCCAGCCAGGTTTTCATCGCAATTCTAATTTTGGTTGAGAGGTAAATTTCGGGAATTTCATTGAGAGAATATCTATTCAAATGATCTTGAATGGTTTCCATTTTTTTTTTTT
>JAFFZH010013106.1:0-10566 GCA_018420115.1 Euura saliciscinereae
AATTCCTCTTTCATGAACGACGAAACGAATTCAGAGAAGAATCTATCCTCAAGCTATAATTGAAAACAAATCGATTGTCTACTAAAATCACTTCGATCCCCTCGAACCCTTAATCATTTGCAAATTTATTCTTTTGTCAAGTTCAGCAATTGATTGAATGTGCTCAAATGTTGGAACGAGATGCAACTTTTTTTTTCTTTTTCTCATTCCATGATAAGCATGATAATAGTATATTACACACCTAGGGAGGGAAAGTAGGTTATTCCAAACTGCATGTGAGATTGACAAGAACGCAGCGTGGGATGGCCTCTTTGACTCCCGTGGGTTGTATACTATCTTTCACTACCCCCTGCATCGGAAAGCATGACTTCCCGTTCGCGCAGCGGGCCGAAAGTCGTTCTTTCCGTGCAGGTGTGGTGAAAAAATTATAACCTGCCGACAGATGTATCGAAATACTGCATCAAGTAGATTGCAAAAAGAGTGATTTATTGAAGACTAAAACCCGAGGGATTATTTACTTCAACTTTCCGTGAGACACATTTTGGCCAAAGAGCACAACTCGTTATAGGGTGGGAACACGTATCCTGATGGGGGGTACAGGTGCATTGAACACTGGCGAATACACCACACGTGAATGCTCCAGGTATGAGTGAACTAGATATCCCGGAATACACGCATAACACGACTCGATATCACAAACATATACAAAGGCAAAGACAAACTCAATCACGGACGAATACAAATTTAGGCAAAATCAAATGAATTTGCCGCTTCCGACGGTAGAGGGGGCCATCAAGTTGGTGGAGGCGCTGCATTCGCAGAGAACGACGGCTGCGACGACGCACAACCTCCAGTCCAGCCAAGCCAACGGCCTCCTGATTCTCCGTGCGAAGAGGGACTGTAACGCGGGGATACTCGTCTTCGCGGACATCCCGGGGTCGGAGCCCAATGTTGCCGGGGAAAAGTTGTCGGACGAGGAGAGCAAAACCCGCGATAACATCAACCTAACGAATTTCGCGGTGCGCTGCATCTTCACCAACAAGGGAGGAGCGAAGTCCAGCGCTCTAGCGCAGCTGCTGCGGATGTGGCGCCGCGAAAACGGGGCCGTCTTCGCCACAATCGTGTGTGCGCCAACGCACACACGGCATGTGGCCGCTGTGCGTGTGAGTGAAATAGATGCATACAATTACAACAAAGATTAACTAACAAGAGTGGAATATAATATAATCATCAAAGTGGAGGAGGAACCAGAGGCGAAGAGAGGAGAGAGGCTGACAACGGCGATCGGTAAGCGTATCAAAGTGGATTATATACTCCGCATTTTCTTTAGCTACAGTTTTGGTGGAATATATATAGAATAATTCAGATAAATTTGCACATATTATCAGCGATTGTTGTTTATCCCCAGGATTCCGAACGGTGTCCCCGACGGGGGAACGACAGGCGCCGGAGGCGCAACCTGTACGGGCGATGCCGCCAAATTTACGACGGGAATATTTGATGCTAATCGCACGTACCACAGTAAGCGATCAACAATACTCCAATTTCATTCAGTATAATATAGAGTTGACCACCGTCAGGGTTCAACGAAATAATCAATAAGCGATGAATTTCGGCGTGAAAATCGATTCGGCCGTTTGAATTCAGTGAACAACGCCTGACAGCATTCAGGCAGTCAAATATCTTGTCTGAGCGCTGATTTCAACCCTCCATTTCTTGTAGGTGAACATGATGGAGCCTGGTCTGAGGGAGAGAATGAGGGCTGTCGCCAGAGCCGTCGTGGCTGCGATCCCACCGAGGGGTTCACCATTTCCAAATTGACTGTCCCAATGAGTGTCCCAATGTATTATACATGTGAATTATGTATCGTAACACGACTACATTATCATTATCATTATTTATAATTGTATGTATATCACTTGTATTTTGGCGTGAAAATCGATTCAGGGGCTATTCAACAAATACGTTCGCTTTTTTGGACAATTTTAGACCCCCCAATGTAACAATGGTTCGTTTCACCAGACCCCCCCCCCCCCCCCCCCCGAAATAATACGACACAAATATCGACCCCTCTCCGACGCGAGCGCACTCGTATGTATGCTCAAAGAGCAGATTCGAACAATCTTAGACAATCAAAACAAATACAAAACAGTAAAACAGTAGTAGACAAACAAATGAAACCTCCCCGTGTCGTGGGTCGATCAACACTGAGACGTGCCAAGAAGTTGATGAAACGCCGGCAAAGACCTCCGTGACGGTTTCATCGGATCTTCGCTGGCTTTCTACCGTTCGAATTCCTGGTTAAAATCAGGCTCCCCCACCTGCGGCGCGTGTGCGTCTCCCTCTCTCTGCCTTGTCTAATATTGTTATGGACATAATAAATAAATCTATCTATCTCTCTTCGACGAGTGACATAGGAGACATGCGTACTTTCAGACATTGTTTTCTTTGTCATATCAAAACCCGCTTGTTTTTTTCTAATTTTCTGTATTGGACTCCTGGTTTTTTGGCAGATGACTAAATTCTACTCTTGTAATTCGGATCATCGTTGCATAGTGCACGTGTCGTGCAGAGGAAAAAAATAGATGAGAATTTCCAGCAAAGAAAAAAATAAATTCTAAACACCACTTTTTTGAAATCTGAAATCGTAATTTACAATATATAATTTCACTGCAGTTATGATGCATCGATCTTTCTCACATCCCTTCGAACCATCAATGATGTCAATTGACATACGATAAGAAGCTAAGAAATTATATTTTGTCTGTCAAGTTATACTGTCAAGCATATGAAAGCGGAAGCGGTCTCGAAGATTAGAGATAAGAAAAATAAAGTTACCTCCGTCCGAGCGGAAGCTATAGGAGCGGAAATTTTTTTTCGGGAATCGATCACCAAACTTGAGATTCTCATCAAGGAGGTCGAAGATCAGATGCCGGTGGGAACACATACCCTGATGGGGGGTACAGGTGCATTGAACACTGGTGAATACACCACACGTGAATGCTCTAGGTATGCGTGAACTAGATATCCCGGAATACACGCATAACACGACTCGATATCACAAACATATACAAAGGCAAAGACAAACTTAATCACGAACGAATACAAATTTAGGCAAACAATCAAATGAATCTGATGCAATAATCACAGTGCGGTCGGGGGGGGGGGGCCAAAAAGTGGAAATTACGTGACACCACTCATGCATGGCCCAGCCCCTGGATGCCGTACTGGGCGACCCCGCCGATTCCATGGGGAAGGGATTCCCCGAGGGGAAGGGACCGAAAAAAAAAGACCCTGCCGCGCCGTA
The DNA here is from genome assembly GCA_018420115.1 of Euura saliciscinereae. Classification (NCBI taxonomy): domain Eukaryota; kingdom Metazoa; phylum Arthropoda; class Insecta; order Hymenoptera; family Tenthredinidae; genus Euura; species Euura saliciscinereae. Next base: position 3,308 of record JAFFZH010013106.1, read on the forward strand.
AGGCGACGAATGAAAAAAAAAAAGTTTGTGGTTTTTATGATTTAAAATTTGTAGAAACGCTTCATTCGCCGTTTTTCATTAATTTTGACCAATTCTTTTCACAGAGCAACAGCAGGCGGCGGAAAACCTCATCGAGTTCGATTAATAAAAGAAAAAAAAAAAAAAAATTTCCTTAAAAAGTACTTCGAATCTTATTCTTGATTGAGACCTTCTCCTATCCTTATTTATTTATTTATTCATTAATTTACCCGAAATACAAATAAGGCAGAGCCATTTTTTTTATCAAAAGTTATAGGTTAAAGCAACTTATGTACCAATTTATTTCTTGTTTCAGTGACAGAATGGCGCAAGTCAACTACAATCTCAACATTAACGTAACCCACGGGGATGGGAGACCCATTGTTATAAATCTGGGCGTCCCTAGCCCCCAATCCCCCATCTAGGCGATCCTGGCGCCGGCCGTAACGGCTCCGCCCCAGTTCGTGCCGGAAGTGAGCCGGAGACCCGTCTGAGAAAGATTGGCACCCTTGCCTGAGGGCAAGTCGGAAAAAAAAAGCAAAACAAAAATCGACCCAGCCACGCGCAACGACGGCGCCAAAAGCGTTGCAATGAGAAAAAAAGTTCGACGAGAAACTCTATGGGAGAGGAAACTGGAGAGGAAAGTGCCGAGGTGAGTGGAGATTGTATCAGATTGGTACTGTCCGCATGGGGAGTTGGAGGGGGTGGCGAAGACGATGTCTTCGAGCAGCTCATTCTGCCAAGTGAAGTGACACGAAGCGATTGTGAGAAGAGAGATTAAAATAAGGAGAGAAGAAGTAAAGAAAAAACTAAAACGTTAAGAAAAATGAGGAGGTAAGCGACATGAAAAAAATATTAAAATTTTTATATTTCAATTTATTTCTGACTCAGCGATCGCATGTTCGTGAGCAGCTTCGATAAAACTGGATTCGCGAAAAATATCCGCGGAACCCTTTGACTGAAATTTCTCGTGTGCGTTTCCGAATTTTACAGTTACTCCTCGATCTAAAAGTTTTCATTATGTACTGTCGTGGCAATGGCATTCTACAATGAGCCGTAAGTATCTACTTTCATCATTATATCTGTTCAGACAAAGACAATTCCGAGGGAATGGGGTTTTGGGAACTTCAAAACCGAATAGTGAAATTGATAAAGATGTACAGCAATTCCGATCGATATACTATATTTTTCATTTCGCAAGATTGTGATAGAAATTTCTCAAACAAGTGTGGAGTAATTTAAGCAGAATATTTAGCGAATTAAAAATACTGTTTTGTAATTTTACAATGAAAATACTTGTAATTTCGCAAGACTTTTGCGTAGTAAATGTGTTGTAAATTTACGAACATTTTTTACAGTGTAACGCGACAATGTTGAAGAAGAATCCTTGTTAGGTAAAAAAAAACCACACACGACGGGTGAAACTAGTAGGAGTCGACCACCCGAATTTTATAAAAATCGGTTTAGCGGTTTACCTGGAAATTTGATTAAAAAAAACTCAAACGATTCATCGTACATCTTTCACAATTTCGAAGAATTTTTAAAACCCCCTCCCTCATACGATAACTAGTGTCGTCTGTATTACAGGGCTGTAACAATAGAGGGGCCACATACATATAAGTGAGAGAAGTTAGTTTGTTACTCCAAAAGTGTCTAAAAAGTGACTGAACGTGACTGGGAAAAATCAATTTTAATTCTAATTGGAGTAGAACACAAGAATAATTTATAGCGATTTTGCTTGATACCGAGCAGACTTGAGAAAAAATAAATATATATATTTTACCAGAGCGAAACTAAATTGCGACCAGAAAAGTCACTCAAGTGATCAAATCTTGGAAAAAGTGATTTCGATTGGAAAAAGTGACTAATAGTTAGAAAAGTCACTCCCTACCAGCCATGGTGTTGAAACACATTTTGAATTTTTGATTTTAGACATGAGGTTTGGTCGCTTCAAGTCTCACCGTTTGATCAAGCGAGAGGCGCAGAGGGTTCGGAAAGATGGTTGTAACTTTTGAACGCGTAAGTCAGGAATACACAATAAAACGAAACAGACAGTGGAATGAAAACACAGAAGACTTAGCTTTCGTAGATTCTCTTCGACCCGAACGCGGCTCCTCCCCTCCTGGCTTCTGCGTGGGACATCGCGGGTAGTCGACGGACCTCGAACAGGAACGGAGGCGACCAGGATGCACACACATTTTGAATTTTTGTCATTTTGTCACAAATTTCCATCACTGTTGTTAATTTCATTTAATAACGGTTGAAATAAAGAATATTTTCACACAATCGTTTTTATGTAGGGTGGTGGTTCACTCGCGAGTAATAATTTAAAGGATTGATCCTCGTCAACATTAGTTACGAAAGTTGCTTAGTGATTTTTTGGTGATAATGATTAGTTTTTTTTTAAACGAAAATGTGTTTATTATGATACTGTATCGATGGATTGATAGTGAATTAATTAAGTCTGGTTATTGCAAAGATGAGAAACCGTTTGACTACATTTTTTTTTTACCGTTTGATAGAAATTATGAAGAAAAACTAATATTTTGTTCAATTTTATTTGAATTTTATCAAGCTAAAAGTAGATATTAATATTTATACCTAGCAACTTTAATTTTATCCAAGACAATAAAGACAAGAAAAGGTACTGATAGTAATAAATATTCATCATCCCGAATTTAGAGGAATTGAAGGTAAGAAAAATTAGTAATGATAGTAATTGAGAAAGAGTATAAGAAATTCGGTTTTGTGAAAAAAAAATGCCTAAATTTCAATCACAATTTCGGCGAGGACTAATCCTATAAAATGTTCGTCACCAATTTCGAATCTCCGTTTGTACTTTCAACAGACAGACATTTTTCTTTTAGTTCGACGAGATTATTCTTTTTTACAATTTTTTTTTTTCGAAATATGAAGCAGAGGCTGTTTAATTCGAACACGTAATTTAAAAAAAATAAAACAAGACAAAAAGTTAGGAACATCGATATCGAGTAACCAAAATATGAGAAATTGTATTGAAAGTTCAAAACAGCTGATGAATTTGGTGAAATTTACTTTTCATTCATAGTTCGTAGTTTGAAATTTCAAGTTACAAATAGTGAGAAATATAAACGAGATACCAGAAACAAATGAGCTTAGTTTTCATTATTCTTATTTTATCAATTCATACTGTATTTGTTAGCATTGGTAGGAAAAATTCTACATTAGTGAAAGAAAATTAATGTCTGCCTGTGTTGAATAGTTTGTTAATTATCAATATTTAGAGAAATCGAATACTGTATTGATTAAGCCGATTCGTTTTATATCACTAAAAAAAACGCGTGTTTCAAGTAAACTCCGATTCACTGAATTTAAGTTAGCAGAAAAAACCAAATTTCGCGCACATTTTGAATTTTTAACACTCACTGCTGAAACAGGTATATAAAACAAAATATTATTAGCTTGACAATATATAGATACACATTCAAATAGATAAGACGACGCTGCAGTTTTGTAAAAGAATACTATAAGGGGGGGGGGGTCTGGGCTGGATCGTTTCAACGAAACATTTATTTGATTTGACATCAAAAGTTTACAACGTGTAAAAAAAGAATTTAAAAAAAAAAAAAGAAATTCAGGGACTGGAAAACCATGAAAATCAAAATTCAACTCAGGCTGTCGGAAGTTATCCTAAAAGGTTGAATTTTATGTAGTAATTTCTAATCAATTACACGAAAAAGAAAATATCTTAAGATAATTCAAGTGAATTTGACTTTAGCCGAGTAAATGAATTGTTGTTATGTAACGTATCGTCAAATTAAATATCATTGAATCGAATAAAATTTCTCGAATCAAAATACCTATATTTGGTAATAAGAGTGAAATTAAGTAAACTTTTCTTGCGGCAAATGAATCGATTTACTTGGTAATTGAATAGGAATAATTTTTTTGACTGATGTGAAAATAATGATCTAAAATATTGGGACTGTTCGTCGCGCTCCCGAGCTGCGTAAAAACAGAAATCTTAATTCTACCGCATCGGAAGGAACGGTTTTGGGTCCTACTTTTCTTCTGATAAGTTAAAAAATGAATAGAAAGCGTGAAAGGGCATCGGGGTCCTGTGGCGGGCGGATCTTTGGACTAACCTTGGCGCAAATCGCATAAAAATACATAAATACACGTTTCAAAAATTCTCTAGACTTTTCCAGATCTTCCAAAGAAAAATTGTACATGAAAGGAAAACCTGAACTTTTTGTGCGCGTGGCGATGATAAAAAAACGAGAAAAGATTGTAGCTAGTCATGATTCGGATAGTAACTTCAAAGTAATGAATTCCTTTGTTTTTATCAAAACTGAAAAAGATGTAAATTTAGATAATAATTCGATGGAAAAACTCCTCAACAACTGATAAACGAATTTTTCAGCACGTCCAGGTTTTCCTATCTTCGGATGAAAAAATTGAGAAAAGAAAAAAAAAATAGAAGGAAATAAAAAGAAAGATAGAATAAATGTCAATTGTGAACTCATCGGTCTGTAGGTTCTCTGCCTGCCTCAGCGCCGTTCCCTTCCTCTCAGGCGTCTGCGTCTCTTCCAGGTAGACACTGTCGTACCTGTAATAATTCAAAAAGCATCGATAACTAGACTATTATTCATTAAAAATAGAAGAATGTTTGAAGAAAACAGAAGTTTGGAAATATCGATTTCAAAGATGGAATGAAAATTATAAACGCTAATTGCCAAGACGAAAAATAATTATATTGTTCGAATCTGAATAAAAATATATAAAAATTAAAAAATTCATTCTTCAATGACATCGAGAATAGAATCTTGTGACAACAAATGAATAGAAAAAGAAACAACAAAAAAAAAGAGAGAAATTAACTTACAATTATGAATTATTGATCGCTGCGGATTATCATGCAAAACGCCGATGAAGTCGAGGAGCTCAGGTGAGCCGGTATCCAACGTTGATGGAAGACGGAGGCCTCCACCGGACAGTGGACACGACTTCAGATCTCAGAGCAAAAGGCTTCGGTCTCGATAAACGGCGTCGAAGAGGCATTCCTAGATTTCATGAGAAGAAAGAAAGAAAAACAAACCAGAAACAATTTTCAACAATTTAGAAATCATGAGAAGGCAAAATTTCGAAAGATTTTGAATCGTAAAAGACAAAAAGATGAAATTATTATTCGAATTTGAGAATTTATTGGGATAATTATATTATTATCTACATCTAATAAACGGAATGAGTTTAAGTTGGAATTATTTTTTGAATTATACATGAGTCAAATTCAATATTTTTAAAATCAGTATATTCATATCTTCAGTATCATTGATGTCCAATACCTTTTTTTATTTTCCATGAAATTTTAATCAATTGGATTTCAGACTGAACTCAATTATTTTGGACGATACAAGAGAGTCTTCAATACTACGATCTCATATTCAAACCTAAATCATCCATTGTTGAATATTTAACGAGTGAAAATTCGAGTACATGTACATACAGTACTAATTCTACGCAATAGGCAAGAACTGCGTTGTCTGTCGGGTAGATCGAGGAACGAAAGCTACTCATGGAAACAATGGAACCAAAACAAGAGATCGCGCGAGTCTCGCAAAGTCCTGCGTAAACAAGGTCAAATGTTGCCGGCGAAACGTACGAGATTCGGAGAATTTTATTCTAAGTCGCGTCCAATTTTTTACTTATCGTTAATTCGAACGTTCAATAATTGAGAATAAAACAAATAACTAACATTGCGACTGTTTATTAATAATGATTTTATGTTTATTTATGTTTATTAATAAATTAATGATTCCAGAGCGAGAGAGAGAGACGATGATGAGACCGTAACCCGTGGTTCAATTATTTATTTCCTCATTTCGAAAAGCGAAGAAAAAAAAAATTAGACAATCAGCATCAAGAAACAAACTAACGTTATTTTAGATGAGAAATAATATATGAGCCGAGAAACAAATGAATTCCAAACAAAATGGCGAGTTTATCTCGACACGTGCAAGATTTTGTACCACGATTCTACTCCACGAAATAAATATAATTCCGATATCGTTGATAATTCGTTACTTTGATCGTTAATAAAAAGTGAGGAATGATTTATTTCCGTTGCGCTGGGGTCGAATCGAGTAAAAAGGGTATTCCTATGATGATCAAATATTAAAAAAGAGATACGTACTCCGATGTAACGATCGATCCCTTGACCAGTCGATCCTTGAACGTCAGCCTGCCACGAAGTCTGCGACGCGAAAGACCGACAGCTCTCCGCGTTCTCCGCCCTCCCTTCCTTCCTACGTTTCGTTCGTCCGGCCGCCGTAGCGCTGCTTTCGCCTCCGGAAAAGAAACAATGCTCAACAATCTTCGATAAACCGACGTCAATTGTTGATATGAGTTAGTTCCAACTTTCGCCGACAGTCTACGATATTCACAATCAAGTATCGTTTACCCAGAAACCCACTTCCGTTCTGCTCAGATACCAGTGGATACCAGCCAGGAGACACGTGAACAGCCTATCAAACGCGTGGCGGCAACGAATGAACCAATCGCTTTTGAATCACTTCTGCCGCGGACAACTCTGCGGCGCCACTTCATGCGTATCGTTTTTACGAACACATTACAACGACCTTGATCACGTTGCAGGTTGAAGGTGTAAATAAACCCGGCATCTCCCAAGCATTGTAGAGATGAGTTCATAAATACATAATAAATATTGAGCAAACGAGGGAACACGAATGCCGTGAGTTATTCTCTTGCGGTATAATACTTTCTTGATTGGTAAGTGTTATCAACAATATCATTTATTCGTAACGAAATGGTTGCCTGCCTAAACATCTGCGTTCGTGATTATTATGTCTGAAAAGGGCCGTTGCTCGCATGGAATATCGAATTTTATTTCACCTTAATAATTCTCATACATTTTGAGAATCAACATCAAGAGGGCGCCCGGCTCGAAGAAAAATTCTGAGAAATTATAGAATGGCGCCTTACGATCGAAACACTGATGTTCTTGTTTGCTGGGTAGTTTGCCATCAGCCAGTAATTGCCAAAAAATTTATTAAGAGCATGCTACACTAATTTTTTACTCTTCTTACCGACCTTACCGGGCTTTCACTGATAGCAAAGCCTACGCGTCGCGAGCGCGGAAAAGGAACCAAGAGTGCAATTCTAAATGGAATTCCGAAGATATATATCGGAAAACTTCTTTGTTTCATGCAACAATGAAGACGTATTCTTGAAAACTGCACAAA